>JAUZND010007044.1:0-10515 GCA_034780555.1 Coelogynopora nodosa
CAGATTTTTATATCAGATTTTTATATCAGATTTTTATATCAGATTTTTATATCAGATTTTTATATCAGATTTTTATATCAGATTTTTATAAGAGCGTGTTTATATACGTTTGTTTATAAGAGCGTGTTTATATCAGCTAAGTTTCTAAGATGATTTTCCAGATTATGATTTAAACATAAAATTGAAAATGTCGTTACTTATTTCTCTTTTAGTAAAATACTAATTTTAAACAAATTGAATTGTATATAAAGTACTGCAAAGTCGTTGACGTATAAGGTCTATAGTTCTTTGAAATATGAGTCTGACATAAAGCCGTGATATTCAAAAATGAGAAAATATGTTATGGGATATACTATGGGGAGTTCATGGTGAGTATTCTATTTGGGAATATATACCGTTATAGTTTTTAGGATAGCCTACACTTATACAATACTTTGGTAATTGCATTGGAATGAATTTTGTTATATTTATTTGGTAGCACATGTCTTTTTACTATTGTGTTTGTGGAATTTTAGCGCTGAAAAGTCAATAGTGACATAACTGAAAGTGGAATCAAATATAGAAGAAATATAGAATAAATTGAAAAATTATACATTTATAATGATTCGGTATAGTACTTATAAATTCCATCTATAGTAACCTATCCTATATATTGAACAAAACGACCATTCGACCAGCTCATTCAAATCAGAACCAGTATCGATAAAAATTATATACAATGTAGTTTGTATCATAAAAAAGGTGGCTCTAAGGTTTTTGTGAACTTAAGAATTGTACGTAATTATAAGATTTTAAGAGACACAGCACATATATAAAAAAAATCGATCGGTAAATACAATATTATATTAAACGATAGTATACGATTTTCTTGTTTTAAAATAACTTAATTTATTGAATAATTTTTGAGGCAACAATCAAATCCAATTTTACCAGAAAACATGCGTCTTCAGCACGACGCCTGTCCACATACTACCGCTAAATACATCGAAAGGAGAAGCATACGCCTATTGCGGCAACCAGCGTACTCACCCGACGTTAATCTCTTCGATCGATATACATATATTCCAAGACTAGCAATTTGCAAAACTATTGGATCCAATGAAGAAATAAGAGTCTTTCTAACAGGAGAACTACTAACTTTGACAGAACAAACAATGGAAGAAGAATCTATCAAAAAGGCCGTTGATCACATGCGAAAAGTAGTTGAAACTGAAGGAAACCAAGTGAGAATTATTATCAAATTTGGAGGGCCCTTATAAACTTAGGGCCTTTCTATATTTTGGATCCCAATAGATTTTTTGAAAAGTTTGAATATTAAACTAAAGAATTACGATTAATTGTATGAAATGTAATTGTAATTTTATCTTTATGTATTATATAAATATGAAATATTATAATAAATTAAAGAAACAGTCATTTAATTTTTTTTTTATTAAAGTGTATGCCCGTGTGTGTTCGCACCCAACGCACCCCCGAGCCGTGGTCCCTGTTTAATTTGTTGCGTGTTTCATTATAATTAGCTTGTGTTCGATTTAACCATCAATTCCTCCATAAAGAGACTAATGAAACTGGTTTTAAAGTTTATTCTACTTTCGAGAGCATCTTGATTGGATCCATTCGTGGCCAATCAGTTCAAACTTATTTTTTGCGTCAAAATATATACAATAATAACATCAAAATCCAAATTCTGAAGACCCAGATGACTACATTTTCTTCATTATTTGCGGATTAGGCAACAACACCTGTATACGATTGCAATATACTGTATATAGGCCTACATTCAAAGAAGTGTATGCATTTCTCAGAGAGTTGAAAAATCCCACACGTCAATTGATCAAAGAGGTTGTCGTTGTTGTAAAATTACTCCTCGTCAGCCCAGTCACTAACGTGACTTCTGAGAGAACATTTTTAGCTTTACAACGCTTAAAAATATGGATACGATTACGAATGACATCTCAATTGTGTAACTATTTTAAACATCCACAAAGAAAAAATAAACAATATTAACTTGTATGACATTATTGTCAATCAATTTAATGTATATAAAGATAAATGCAAACATTTATTTCGTAAATTTTAAAAACATTAGTGTGAATTTAGTTTATATTAAAGGTTAATTTATTACCATTTAATACATATTATAGACCGATTTGATGAACTTAATAACATTTGATTACTATCTATGGGGCGTGGGGGATTAACTATATCCCGTTACACAATGTTGGTAAACTAAGTTGATTTGTAATTGATTCAGCTGAGAAAAGTTTTAAAATGAATACTTACATTTTAAATGTAATAATCTAAGAAAATACATATTTTAAAATTTTGCACATAAATATCATTTTAACACTTTACATATTGAGTTTTTTTACTAGGTGTTTTTACAAAAATATATCTTGTCCCCCAATCTCCGGAAAGCTTTTGGCCCCCCATGTATACGTTTCTTATACTTATATTCAACTACTAAAAAAAATTAAGAACCTTTCATATTATTATTTCTGGACCATGTAGACCTAATCGATTCTGTCCTGATATTATATTTGTAGATTATGCATGACAATAATTTAGTATTTGTTTGTTTTCAGGGCCGTACATTGAACACCCTAACCCTAACAGTTCTAACAGGGGATGGAGGAGGGGGCAGTTTTCCAGACTTTCTGCGCTTTTCCAGACTGCACCTTTTGATTTCGAGATCTACGATTGCTTTTTTATCGTATAAGAAAAGGGACAAAATAGATCACAAGCAACTATCTCACATACGGCTCTGCGAAGTAGATTCTGGAGATCTGGAATCACATTGCATCGCACCCTAATCCTTCACCATCTTCAACAACCTTGCCCGCAACATAACCTGAACTTCAACCGCACCTTAACTCTTGACCTTCTTCAACAACCTTGCCAGTAAACGAACCTGAACTTCAACAACCGCGCATTAACCCTTTACCATATTCCAAAACTGCCTCTTCTAAAGCGCCTCAAAGAATACTCTCTCAATATGTTATCACGGCACTTCTAACGAAGGACACAAATTTTCTTCTGAAAATGTTGCTCATTTTTGAAAATTCATCAATTTGAAAGTAATATATATGCACTCATCTCAGTTAAGTCAGAAGCATGCAATTGAACGAGAACAAATAAAGACTGGAATATTATCAATAATCGACGTTATCATTTGCTCTAGGTCAACGGAACATTCCTCTATACGTGGTAACTGGAATCAGACAAAGGAGAGAAAATGGTAATTTCGATTATCTTGTTAATTGGAAATGTAAATATGATAAAAAATTGAAGCAATACTCTACAATGCAAAGTCCAATGGAAAATATATATCGCCTAGAATCCAGAATGAGATAATTCACTGTGAAAAAGATACTCGAAATGATATGTACTGGAATAATATGTCAAAGAGTTGAGCAGACCTTGTCAAATTCTTTGAATATCATCATTTCAAAACCCCGAACAGCAAGTCGTCAGATTCACAGGGCCAATGCTGCATCTTCAAATGCATCTGACTATTACAGAATAAACACGTTATATCCTTTCCTCGACACATTGCACAGTAACTAAGTGACCAATTTAGCAAGGAGCACTTATAAATGATATCTGCTGAACAGTTGATACCACGCAATTTACCATCAATGCAAACAGTCTCATATAACAAATAAAAAATTTATATTGCAAGTACTTCGACGATACTTGCAGTGCCATTGATATGGAGTTTGAACAAGAACTTGAAAGGTAGATTAATTATCACAAGGCCAATGGCAATACTTGTGTGACAGCAACAGCTACGTTGGCAACTTCAAATTCTACATTATTTCCGGTGATACACACACATGCACAATTATAACTGTATTCTTCACCATGATAATATTGATTATTCTCCTAAACTCCACTTTCAGTTTTTGATATGAAGGTAAAACAATTTGGATGTATAATTAATCCTTCTTTAAGGACGATGACACCTGCTGCATCCACATCATCTATATATTTCTTTAGAGATGTATGGACCAATGGGCCTAACACACATTCTTTGATTAATTTTTATGTTCGCTGCAAATAATAATGTTATTTTTGTATCTTACTATTATTGGAACGTCTATCATAAACATGTTAAATATTTCAATATTGCAGTAATTATGGCCATTGTATAATATATAGCAATTCATCACATCATTTGATTCACTAATAATTGATGTACCTTATATACATACATACATAGATTATATAAGATATTATACTATGAATATAACTTAACATTTTTCTGTCAATATATGGTCGCACGATAATATTGTATCATATTTTTTTTATGCGGAAAAAATAAAATAATTTTTTTTGTGCCCTTTCATAATCCTGCCCCCCTGACATAAAATTCTATGTATAGCGCTGGTATACTATTGTTACAAAATATTTAATAATCGTCAGAAACGGTTGGAGGCAGTATCTATTTTGACCTACCATTTTTTAAAGCAGATTGCTGCGTCTGAATGGGAAGTTCTGTTGTTTATTAGTCAAATAACTGCTATACTTGTAGATATAATTAAATAGGTATGGCAGTTTATGTATCTTATTATGCAAAATATAATAAATGTTCTGCAAGTATACATATACTGGGATTTATGTTTTATTTGGGAGTCCTGAATCATTTGGCCATATGCGCCAAAATCATATTCTGGATACTTATTTAGGTGCCTAAATCATTCTCACATATATATAGTTTCAATAAGTGCACGTTAAACGTTTTTAGTAAATGACGCTGATATTGTATTATTGTGTTTAAGTGGTTTCTTCCCGATGCAAAATAATTTTTGACACCTCAGATGTAACTTTCTCAAACATTTATAATTTTATCGTTTACATTCATCATTACTTTTAAAACGATTTTTCGATATATGTCATCTTTTAGAATATACAGATGTTTCAAATATATTTTTCAATAAAAAACTAATAATAGTCCTATATTAAATATAATTTTAATAAATTTATATAATATTTTGAAAATGTTATTTTGTTTTTTCCCAGTTTGATGTTTGTTTGTAAAATTACTGTTGATAGGCTATAATATATTATAGGCGTAATGTTACCTATTTTATTTTGGGAAGTATTTTTATATTGGATAATTAATAAAGAATTATTTTATCATAATTTAAAAATACAGAATAGATCTGTTTTGTCAAATTAAATACCTACCTACTACAATAGATGATGTCATTGACTTAATAACTATGTTAATGTCTAGATATAAAACAACTAAAAATCTACATATAAACAAATAAAATTATTATGTTCCCATGAATTTCGTGGTAGACAGAGTAGACACAGACATAGTAAGCCAATCAAAACTCAGTTGTGTGTAAACCAATCAGATTAAGTCATATATATTCTTACCTTTTTAATTTTGGATTCCCTGATTTTTGTGTAATTTATTCATTGGGATAAGTAGGCTATAGGTACAGAGGTTTTTTGTTACATGTTGAGTGCTAATAAATTTGAATCATTTATTTTTATGTGTAGGATTCTGTTTCCTTTTATTTACAAATAAATTGGATTAATCTCACTTTGATATCATTTATTTAATATTTATCGACTAACTGGACAATAAAATGTTTTCAATTCTCGAGTGCTGCGTTATATTCCTCGTTCAATATATATCATCAGGATCGACTCTGTCCGAATTCGATGCCACCTATCGAATTTTTGAGGAGCAGGGCGCGGGAACTGATGTAGGAACAATTTCTAACAACTTAGGTCAAGGATTTACACGACACTCGGCACATCGCTACGCTCTGGGCAATTCAAATAGATATTTTAGACTGAATCCTCAAACTAGCCTACTATCCACGGCTGAAAATATCGATCTTGAACAGATCTGTACCAGTTCGAATGACTGTCCTGAAGGTATTGGTCATGAGAATTTAGTAGTTAACGTTTGGCAAGGTGACAGGTTGCAGGCTGTGATCAAAGTGGACATCCAAATCGTCGATATTAATGACAACCTGCCCGTGTTCACTCCCCCGGTTATCACCAAAACCGTTAAAGAAGTCATGTTCATTCGGGGCAGGGAAATCCAATTTTCTGGTGCCGCGGATGCCGACATTGCTGAGGAGAATAAGGCAGTGACTTATGCACTTGAACAAACTTCATCGGTTTTTAGCCTCAAAATTTCTAGCAACAATCGGCCCTCTCTTCTTCTTGAGAAAGACTTAGATTATGAGACACAAAAATTGTACGAAATAACAATCAAGGCATTTAATCCACGCTTTACGACGGATAGTGGGTATTCTAAACTGAAAATTATAATTAATGTAACGAAAATGAACGATAACCAGCCAACATTTAACCAACCGGAGTTCACAGTGTCTGTCAGAGAGGATCAAAAGCCCCACTCGATGATCTTCAAGGTGAGTTGTTAGTCAACTAATTCTTATTTTGACAGCGATAATTTGATTAATAAAAAATGATTTACACTAACTTTTTTGTATACAGAATAATTACTTTCAATTGTCCTTTATATACTACAGAGTGAGTCATGTTTCAAATTATGGGAATTTTAAGAGGTAATTTTATTTTTTCTGTGACTATTTAATTTGGTCTTAAATTAGCTTCTTTTCCTGAAACCAATATAAATTCTTAAATTAAAATATTTTCGTGCATTTTCTGTGTTTATTTATTCATTTATTAATAATCATTAATTTTTTTAGTAGCCAATAGCCTATATAATTTAATATATCACAATATAGTATACATTTTATAATTTTATCTAATTGCCCTATTTCAACCTCTTTGAAACATCATATTAAAAAGATATTTAAACCATTTTAATTATATAAGGAGTTAGGAATTAACGCTATGTATAATTCGTATATTTTATCATAATATGGCCTACACCCTATAGGCCTATTGTATAATGGTGCAATATCTTTTATGAAAAGCAATGTGTTGGCAACACAATTTTACATACTATACTATATATTATCGTAGCGCCGCATGGAGAATCCTACTTGCACAATTAATTATATTTTTATCTGAATATAGCCTTATGTATTAATTTTAAAAGATTAATGGATAAAAGTATAAGCTCCATAGGTTATATATGTTATAGTTATGTCTATCATAATCAATACTGGGTTTCAATTTAAAGAAAGGTGATTATGCTCGGTAATATCTTTTGAGGTTATACACCCGGGAGGTTTCTGATAAATGGATATTTATAACATTTTAACGCATCAGCTGCTTAAAGGTAATTTGGTGATAACCATGCATAAAATTGCAACAGACCACGTTCTTATTTAATCCGATTGCGCAATTGATCGGCCCTGTAAAGGAAATACTGAAAATCGCTATTTTATTATATATTAGCTATTCTGTTCAATGAATACCATTGCTAAAAGGTTTTTTTATATGACAATGGCAAGCTGTTGCGTTAATTATGGTTTATTTTCACGATGTTCCCACAGTTTATATGATATTTAATGAATGCTGTAACTTTTCCTATTAGATTAAATATTTTAATCTTAGTTATTATGCTTAATTCTGCTTATTATCTTCTTATTTCTTACTCTTACGTCTTATTTCTTACTCTTACGTCTTATTTCTTACTCTTACGTCTTATTTCTTACTTTTACGTCTTATTTCTTACTTTTAAGTCTTATTTCTTATCTTTAGTTTTTATATTGTTAATTCTTATACTTAATTATTGTTAATTCGCCTAGAGTAAAATATTTGTATCTGTCCATCTATTTTATAACATATATTGAAGAAACTTTTATAACGCATTTTTTTTCATAATTAGCCAACCAAAATTACATAATTTTTTATATAGAAAGTTGAAATTGTCTGATATAGATATATTACAAAAAACGTAATATAAATTGTGTTTAATGTACTTATTGTGTATCACTGAAAGCGTTGCAGTAACTTGAAGAATATATTTATTCTGAATGTTATTATTTATAATATATGTATTTATTGTTAATGCTGTTTTGAATTCATCTAAAATGCGATACTTCACTTATATTACTAAGTGGAATATTTTGAACTTTTAGGAATTCGTTTATTGTGTATAGCTGATTAATACTATTTAAGTATTTATTGCACTTTGTTATAATTAATGTTTAAAATAAATTAAATAATTATAGATTATAGTTCATATTATAGCCCTACATACGTGTTAACCAGTGATAACACGAAGCAATTACGAAAAGTATAATATTGTCAAATTAATAATATTTTGACGTTTTACTTATATCTTTGTTTTTTATTTATTTAGCGTTAGTTCATGTTTGCTTCTTGTTTGGAGAAGTTTGTACTTACTTATTACAGATAGAAGTTATGTGGTTTATACCACTCAAATTTAAAATGTTTTTGAAAAAAGCTGTTCGAATAGAATAGGAGATTATTAATTAGCATTTTATTGTAGAGTTGTTTCCTGTATAACTAATCAGTTTGAGGTAAATTGCAATATTTTTTCGGTATAGTTCCATCTGCCGAATTTAGGTCTACTTATACATAGGGCAATATTGGATAAAGGCCACGTTACATAAAGTCACCACCTAAGAGAAAATGTCTCTTCAGTTTTTTATTACTAGTAATTTTATGTGTTAACAAGCAATAAAAGTGGGGTGTAGGGTGACTTATTCTCATAGTTTGCATGTTACTTACTATGAATACACCTCCATTAAATTGACAAATAAACAGACATGAAAGTGGAAGAAACAGTAAAAAGTGAAAGAAAATGGTTGCTATATATTCATGATATGACTTTAACACTATCAGTAATAAAAAATGGGTATTTATTAACAAGTAACTTGTAAATAACATAATATGTTATTTACAAGTTACTCGTTAGGAAATACCCATTCTCTGCTTTATATATTATATAAAGCAGAGAATGGTGACTGGCTCTATAGATATATATAGTTATTGAAATTAACGTTCGGTTTGATTCATGTAATTGTATAATATTGTATATATAAAGTTAACAGATTTAAATTTACGTTTTTCGGAAAAATTATTGTGTTAGATATTTAGCTTCCTATATAAATGATAATTGAGCCTATTTGATTTGCACAAAGAGTAAATCCAAACAGAAAATATGTTAAGTCAATTTTTAATTCAGATTTAATTAATTAAGCGTATTACCGTTATTACAGGCCCGTAGCAACGTTTCAAACAGTGGTACGGCCCAGATCCACAGGGACGCTATTTTTACACAAAATGTAAAACAAAAATACAGCCAGAAATGCTAGTTGCGCCATTTTCATTCACATACAAATAATTGTCCTAATATTGTAATATACACTTAGTCTATGACAAGTAAATAAATGAAAAGCAGTTATTACAAACATATAATACATTTCTTGTTTACGTAATAGTATTTGTATTATTTAAATTGAAATGTTAATGTTTTTTACATTGAAATGTAAATATATACAGTCAGTATGTGGGTTACGTAGACATTGTGCCATTGTTTCTTATAATCAGTCAAAATTTTCCAAAAATTGTTTTACGAATCTCTCTGCAACTCACAAATTCATTTAAAATTTGAGTCAGAGGTAGGTTGTCAGTTCTGTCCTTGTGCACATGTAAGACCATTAAATTGATCAAACGCTGCTGTCCCATTGAGGAGCGGAGATAGGTTTTAACACGGCGCATTGTGGAGAAATACCTTTCGGAAACTGCATTAGTAGCTGGCATAACAAGTCTAAGTTTGAATATTGTTGTGAGCTCCGAAACATTTTCTTGCTTGTTTCAACTTTGAGGTATTCGATTATGCTCGATATATAAATTTCCAAACTACTGGCTTTAAATATTGTAGAAAATAATGCTGGGTTCAAATCATCGCCTCGCGCTGCCTTCAGTAGAAGTTGTTCTAACTGACAATACTTTCGATATCCTGGCTGATCAAAATGGGACATGAAATAGCGTTGTCAATTACTTCAAGGTAAAATGTTCTGAAATGATCATGTGGTGTAACGGGGTATTCTCCAGACGAATTGCCTATTTCAAATCTAATGGGAGCTTTACGATTCCTATGTAATTTTGGATCATCAACTTCCAGATGACTAGCCAATTGAATGCTGTGTTCCCACATGACATTGAAAGTTTCATCATTAAGCATGCTTTGTAAAGTTAGCACAGTCAGCTTTGATACATTTTGTCTGTCAGTTGATGACTGTAAAACTCGGCTAAGGTTATCAGTCATCAATAGCAAGCGTTTCGATAACACCAATCCGAACTGGAAGTCAAAGTTGCCCATTTGAGAATTTATACCAATTATCCGTGCTTTTATTTTGGGATCCATCTTTAGTTTGGCGGTGTAGTCATCCCATAAATGACACAGAGATGTGTAATGCTCCAATATACTATTAAGCGCCTCACCGCTGACTGTCCATCTGGTAGGGTAGAAGCCTCGAATCGAACTATTGATTGAATTTTTTGAATTTGATTTAGTAGTTACGATATTTCTCAGATAATTCTCACGTTGAGGGGATTTCTTAATCAACTTGGAGATCT
>JAUZND010007045.1:0-10515 GCA_034780555.1 Coelogynopora nodosa
CTGTCCCACCAAATGTCTCGTTTTCTCTAGTGTTTATTTTTTTTCAAAAAGGGCAAAAAAGCTTAGTTCAAAAAGGGCCGACGCCCCTGGAAAAGGGCAGGGCACACCCCAAAAAGGGGGGTCGGTCGCACCACCGACCCCCCCTGGCGACGGCCATGTAGCTGATCTGAAATTCGAAACACAAAATAAAGGTTTGCAAAGGCAGACTAGCCTCTAAGGATACAACTGATATATTCTCTTAAGTATAACTTTACAAACTTACTTTTGCCATACAGAGTAATTTTCACTAATAATAACATTAAATACTTTTTGTGTATATTTAGTGTTATATATATACCATGTAAGTATTATAAAAGTTGTTTCAATTACAAAATTATGGATAATTTCCGTACATTTTAAAAGTAAAAAGCCATAACACTTTATTCGCTTTTTCAATATCTCTATCGGCACGCGCATACCCTGAAATCCTGAATACTGGCTTGTGTGTCTGCTAACAAAAGATACACAACGTCATCGAACATCAAGAAAACTTCGTTATGGTGTGTATTTTGAATAGAGATAAGTTGCCTGTTCGAAGTAATTATGTTTCTTACTTTAATATCATCAATTAAATTGGTATTATTATGTAGATGTACTACATAAAAAAACATATGTAGACATTTATAAGATAACTAAAAATACAAAAAACTATTGTGTAAAATAACCACAATGTGAGAGGCAAGAATATGTCACAATAGGTTTCCGCTAAGAAACCTATGATGACAGGCATTTTCAAAAAAGCGTATGTATATTTATATAATACAGTTATACTTATATCAGTAATTAGTCAGATTATTACATAACACGAAAATGGTACTAAACAGGAAAGAAACTGTAGGAATAGGTATATACTATTATGTTCTTGAGTAAACTTATGAATTTATGTCTATATAATCAGAATATAATAAAATTACTAACTAGAATCGCGGGCTTAAAATGTATCATAGTAATTGCAAAAATACAAAAATTGCAAACTGTAATTTTTTATACACAAATATGAGAAATATACACACAACTAAGAGTAAATGACATTAAGCATGATGCCGATTTTGTACTGTCAACTCATTATATCGTAAATAGAAATGAATAAAATAACATAACATATAATTAGTCGTATAAATAAAACATAAAACAGTATATATATAAAAATAAATGTGAATTTACGAAATAAAACTGACAATAGAATAACAAATTTGCTATATACAGGAGATTCAAACAAATGTGAATTTACGAACTAAAACCGACAATAGAATAACGATTTTGCTTTATACAGCAGATTTGGCAATTTTTCTAGGAACAACACATTTATGTTTCGCTAATTGTGAAAGGTACACATAGCTTTTACTGCATATGGAACACTTGTGAGGTCGGACATCGCTGTGCTTAAATTTTTTATGATTACTCAAAGCACTTGAATCTATATACGCCTTGTTACAATTATCGCATTTAAAGTCTCGCTTACCAGTATGCAGATGCTTGTGCATTCTGAGAGACGAATCATAAGGAAATGTTTTATCACAAACATCACATTTGAATGGGTTTTTGATGCCGGCTTTTACTCGCCTGTGTATTATATCCACATGTCTTTGCAAATTATTATTGTAAAAATATAACTTTCCACAAATATCACAACTAAATTTTTTGCGACGCTCACATTTAGTGTGACGATTACTCACATGACGATTTAGATGACATTTCTGAGAAAAAAGTTTTCCACAAAAATGACACTTAGGCTTATTTTGAATAATACTAGTTGTTTGAAAATGAGCATTTCGTTTGTGTCTACTACAAGTAGTTGATTGTACAAATGTTTTTGCGCAAATACCACACTTGTAAGGCCGTTCTCCAGTATGTTTCCGTTTATGAGCAACTAAATCGCTTGACGAAATACAAGATTTATGACAAAGAGGACATGTGTAAGGTCGTTCACCTGTATGAAGACGTATATGAATCTTCAAACTATACGTTCTATTGAATAATTTGCTACAATAGTCACATTTAAACAATTTTTTGGTTTGTTGTGGACACTTCTTTTTATGAGATTTTAAATGCTTTGATGTGTCGAGCTGTTTATCACATTTGTTAGAATTATTGTCCATAGAAGGGTCAAACTGAAAAAGAGCACACAAACATAGTATGAAACATAGATATGTCAACATTTCAATGATAAAACTGCAACCAGAGAAGGGGAGTCAATTTGATCCTACACTTTATTAAGTCAATATGAATGAGCAGATATAAAAAAAATTATATTTACAAAATGTTAGGCATATTATCGATGCAATAGTTTTATCACTTTTTAATTTGAAATTAAAACCAATTTTTGCAGATGGATGCTACTATACACAACTAATATTGTTGCTATTTGGAATTCTTACTAAATTCGAGGTAGTAGATACACGGTTTAGGTGGTTTAAATTAAATAAGATAAAATTTGGAAATAATTAAACAGTTTGCCAGGCTCGTAGATTCTGAACATTTAATTCCTCCAATCACTTAGTAATAAAATATATAGAAGTGATTATAATGAAAGTGTTACATTCTTTATATTAAAGATGTATCTCAAGAGGTTTTGATAATTGAATATTTCATCGACATTCGTCCAATTCTTATAGATTGGTTGAATGTTAACTCAATATTGTTATACTATAAGAACAACAAAAAAGGATTATTTGCTAAGGGATACTTGATTGTCAATGAATAGCGATCGGATCCTAAGAAAGAAAGTGGTTAGGTCTAAAATGCGCTCATCATGTCTTTATTTATCTTTTTTCGTACATTGTAGAAACATTCTATGTGACATCTTGCGGTAAACTGAATATTTTAATTATTTAATCGTTTACAAAGCTCTACAACTGTTTTATCGGTTAACATATATATTTGAATCTTTAAACGGAGAAATTATAAAGGTTATTTTTTCTCATTAGTTAGTAAATGTCTAAATATATTATTTTACAGTCTAGTATTATTCACGTATTTTTTAACCATGTATGTAATTTGTACCCGAACGCACGCTTGTTCAGCTATATATTTAGATACTAATATGTACTGATTATAATGCATTAGACTAAAGAAATTAGCAAAAAGTATAAATTAAAAGGTATAATAAGTAATCAATGAAAATTTTAACGGGTAAACGTTTTAGATATTTTTTTTGCAAAAGCATTATTTGTAGATCCATTATAAGTCATGAATTATGTAATCTAATTAGAACTCATTTATACTCAGTATAGATATGGTTCTTAGGTATACTGTACATTTCAGAAAGACGGTTTTAATAGTATAATTTGATAGGTAAACTCAAACATCAGTGTGTCAATTTAACACTAACCTTGATACTTCTACAGCTAAAATTTATGAAATCATTTACAAAGGTTTCTCACGCTATAAATCTAAATAAAACAAATTTGAACAGTTTTTTTACTATGGTTACCATATTTATAACTATATGTAAGGGTAATTTTTGTGTAGCTTTGTCATACCTTGTAATAAAATATTAAATGTCAATAAATGGCTTAGACAAAATCCAATATTAGATAAAAAAAGTTTTTTGACTTTCGAATAACTAAATCATAAATTAGAATAAAAATTACGTTAAAAAATTCGATTATTAAAAGTTTACACATATTAACTTGGTTTATGATACTTGTTTTGTTGATATTTATAAATAATTCGCGAGCTTCCATCTGTTAAAAGTAATTTACATGAAAATTCGTAAAATAAAAAAAATACATTGGGGAATAGTTTAAAGTTCATGTGAACCTAACCATTTCAGACAATCATAGTTTATAGAAAATATATTAAAATTATATTTAAAAATATCATATAATGTAACATAAGATTAAATTGATACTATATTTATTCTTGGAAAAGTAATTATAAATGACCAATTTGTATTTTCAGAATTTTATATTATTCAAAATTAATAGTTAAACTGTTGATATATAATATTTAAGATACCATATGAAAGGTCAATACTCTTGTATACATTCACTATTCTATATGAATTATGCAAAGATCTTTAACATAGTAAATTAGCATTAAATCAAATGAAAAACATGTTTACCGCAATAAGGCAATTAATAAAATTTAATTAATTAATTATAATTAGTAAATGTGACCGGAACAAAATTTGAATTATGACATACTTTTATAGAGATTTTAACACGATAAAAATAATGCCTTTTTACTGTAAATATTAATTTTCAAATATACAGGTGATACTGACACTAGTATATGTGATTTATTTATGCATCAATTAAAATTGTCGAATATCACAAAATATATGTTATGGTCATCAAATAAAATTTTTTTTTACAAATCTCAGGATCGACCAAATTCCATGTAGTCTTTCTTGTAAACATGGACAATAACTACTTAATTTACAGTAACTAACATAGTAACCATAACTCTGGAAGCACCAAGAGAGGATTTCACATTGATGCACTGCAGTTCTTCACCGTTTGCAACTCAAAATCAACAAAGGTTTTCGTTCTAAAATTGTCAGTACCTCCCTAATTTTTCACGAACTATCGATTCCATATATTTTCGTAAATATATACTGGAGAACTTGATTACATATTGCATGACTCATTATGAGCTAAAATAGCCTTTTAGATATTGTTGCAATTTTGTTTGTTTCATGAAGTACGTAAGCTTTTACGTTGAAAGTTTTGTTGATTACCTACATCCTTACTTATTGATAACTACAAATTTTGATGAAAAATAGCGTAAATCGATTTTCCACTAGAAAAACTACACCAAAATAAACACTAAATTAATAATTTAACTGCATAGTTTAAATATTTACTGGTGACTAAATATGACAATTTCATATAGATAAATAAGCTTGCAAAAGCACCTGGTGCTTCTAGTGTTAACCAATCCTTACTTTTATATATAATTTTTACTAGTTTTTTTATCCTTACTATTATTTCATATAAATAGTAGGAGGCATATAGCCAGAATTTTTAAAATAATAATTCAAATATCTAGATGCACATTTTTTCCTACCGTTCTATTATATTTATAAAATATAACGTCACTTTGAAATATATTCACATAATATATTATGGAGTGGTACATATTATAATCTTAGGGCGTATATTAAGAATTTGTCAGTACACGACTACTGCGTATATATATTAATATATAAATATATATCTGTGCTTCTGGACAAGGTTCTTTTCCTTACAAAAAGCTCTGTCTTTATGTAGTTTTGTTACGTAGTTTACAAAGTTTACGTAGTTTACATTACGATCAGCAACAATCTTACTTTTAATAACTGATTTAAGGATAAAATCCCCAATACTTCACAAATATCCGTTACTCAAATTTTAGTCATATACCAAAATACAAAATAGGCTCATAAAATAGGCTTATAAAAATAAGCTATAAGTAGTATAAATTCCATTTGAGTATTATTTTAAATTGTTGGTAATTTTAATAAATAATTTCATTATTCAAGTTATTTGTATATAATTTACCATAAACTTATTTTTTCTATTAATGTTGCAAGTTTTAATTCCTAATATCATGGGCAAGTAAGAAAACCCAGGGGGGTATAAAATAGTTCAATAATAACACAATTTTCTCTGATATGTTAAAAATTTCGAAATTATATTTTTTAGTTTGATAAAAGTATGTTTTATCCACAAAGTAAAAAAGTACATTAGATGGGTAAACAAAAACTTAACTTCTTTGAATAAAAAATTGGCATACCCCCCCTCTATCCAAGGACGAATTAAAGTTTAATTGATTTCAGCGAAATGTAACAAAACGTTATCAATGTTAACGTGACCCCCCTCCGATACCCCCCTTTCGGCTAAATAGACTGCCAACAGCAAATGGTGCTGCTACGAATACGATTAAGGTTCTATTCTTTTATTTTAAATATTTCTACATTATTATAGAAAAGTAATAAAGTCACAATAATATCAATTAAATAAGTGGCCTGAATTACATGGAGAGATAAACCACTATAGGTGTTAAACATATATATATATAACTATATATAGATGTAGGCAATTGTGATATATCTATGTGCGCCACCCTGTACATGTTATTCATTGAGATGATTTACAAGAAAAGATAACATAAAAAACTTTACTATCTCTGTATTAGGCTTATTGTGTAATTTGAATTAAACTAAAAGAGTTTGGTTGATAAGTTACAGGTATGGTGATTAAATTTTCAACAAAAAAGTACCTGGGGATCATCCGGGTGATCTTCTTTAATGGTAGCTGGACGGAGAACGTAATCATCAGAGTTCATAATCGTTCTGAAATATTGATAAATTGACAAGAAGAACGTCACTCAAAAAGAATTATACAAGTAACTACCATTCTAATTAAACTGCAGAAATATACTTCTAAATTTAAAAGTAAAGGCCTAAGACCACTAAGCACGACACGACGAATTTATGGGTGAAATGAATATTTTTCTGCGATGCCGCATGACAAAATGCATATTGAGACATATTATAAATATAACATTATATTAGTTATACATTATGTAGACACATTAAGCAGGAATGAGAACGGCTAGCACACAAATCCGAGGAAGTTACAAAATCAACATCGAAAAGCCGAGCCTCTGAGCAACGCCGAAATTTTTGAGTTTTTACTAACTAGAATAAGTATACATGAAGTAATCTGGTAGCATACGAGACTTAACAATTTAATAATAATAATGCAATTGTTTCAGAAATGTATGAATAAATCATCTTACCCTTAGACTATTATTTTATTCCATTCACGAGAATAATCTGATATTGTTGGGGGTTAGGATAACAACTTCAAAGATACCTAAGGTAAAATATTTTTAGCGCAAAATGTTTAATTCTCGATTTATTTTTAGTTGAAGCTGGTCTAAATCCGATTTTGTTACATTAAGAAAATTAACAATTAATATTAATCAAACATACTTTATAACTACAATGAAAAAACAAAAATAATACATTTTTAAATGGTAGAATTTACAAAAAAAATTAAAAATGGGATAATTTAAGGCCAGTATAGTAACTAATGGGTACAGGAAAATTATTTTTGTAATGCTAAGATGACTGCAAGCAACTTTTGTACACATTCCACAAAGGACCATGAAAGGTTACAAACAGTACATAGATAATCACATTTACAATAAAAAAATACTGTCAATTTACATTAAAATATTCATAATTATTTAATGAAATTGTTTGCTGATTAAGATAAAATAAGTTTATCAGTTCAGAGTATTCATTCATTTTTAAACCAGATTTTTTTATTTCATTAGAAAATTTATATAAGTTTATGAGAGTGAATTCTGTTATTCAAATTCAGTTTGAAAATTAGATTTAAGTAAAATTATATTATGAGATAAGAGTCTATATTGTAAATATAATGTATAACAATCATAATGATATATCATTACTATTTAATTTATCATACTAGTGATGGTTTTATAACAAATAAAAAGGTTATCACTGATTATAAAGTAATTTTTTTTGTTTTGTTTAAATATGAAAATATTACAGTATATATTATATTAATTGTTTTTATAATTTCATTTAATTTTAAATTATATGGTCAATTGAAATTATTCAAATTCAAAATATTATCTTAAATAAACTAGATTTAAGTTCAGAAATATATAAGTTATACAACAAAATTATAGTGTTATGTACTATTTCAATTGAATACATATTTGTCTAAAAATATGGCAAAATATCTAGCTATATAATATAGTTTTATATTAATTATATTATGCGGAAATTGTTATCATAACATATTCCATAGCAACAAAAAATTATTATAGGTAAAATAACACACATAAAAATTGATTAAAAATGATAAAAACCACTAAATATAAAATTATGAAACATAAAGTACACTGATCAGTTGTAACTTTGTAAGCATGTGTTTTCTTCAAATATGAAATAAAACATATTATAGATGTATAAAAAGAAATATTTAATAAATACATAGGCATTTCCTACTTCAGTGTGGAAATTATGATATACATATATTGGTAACGGTAACTAGACGTTCTAAAATCAAAATGGCAATGATCGTATTAAAAGCATGGAACATATATTTAGTTTCTAATCTAATGATTGCAAACATCTAGGAATAGATAATTCATAATTGTGGTATAGAAACAGGGTACATTTTAGTCCAAATAAATTACAATTATTAAAATATTCACAATTTTGGCTACCTATTTAGATTCATGTATATCATGATAAACAAAAAAACTAAGCCATAAATAATACAGCAATTGAAAAAAAGAATATATATACACAAATATTTATTTAAAGTAACATGAAAAAACACAATAAAGTTTGATTTATAATAGAAAATATTCTATCAAGTATTAACAGCATATTGCATCAAGTATAAACATCAAGTATAAACAACATATTATAGCTTTGCATCAGGAATAAACAGCATATAGCATTGCATCAAGTATACAAATCATATAGCATTGCATCAATAATATTAAATAGAATAAATAGATATTAATGAAATACTGTATTATTGTTAACGGTATTAGGCATGTATTAAATGGAATGTTAAAACAAAACAATGGTCAGAATAGGTACCCACACTATACCGTTATTTAATGCCTCATAGTTGGAAAAATGTTTAGATTAGAACATCATGAATTCGATTTCACTAAATCAGATAGATACACAAAGCTAAATGTCCATATCAGCATTTTGTGAGATCGTAGTGTAAATTTGTGAAATTATAGTAGCATTTTGTTACATTATAACAACTTCATTTAAGTTCAGTGAGTGTAAATAAATGTTAATTGTTAAGACAAAAAACTAAAATCGTACAATCGTACAATATCTTGAAAGGAAATTCCGGTTTAGATGGTTAAACATCAGATTGGAGTTTGCTTTTGTTTCAAAACGTATATTTATTATACATGTTACATTTTATTGAAGGACAGCTGAGTTTGATAATAGTTGATGCATGTCTATATTATAACCTTAACACTAAATATATAGATTACTACAGTCATTACAGTTGTAACATAAGATCATTGTGAATTTATAATGACATGATGCAAGGGTGTAAATATAAGTAACAATATATTTATACTTTTGAAGACAAATTTATAGGTAGACCAACCGTATAAATAATTTAATGCTCTGTGTAAAAGCTAACGGGCAAACAGCAAAAATGTCAACAAAAATTAGATGTTCCGTTTTATATGCGATTTAATCTAAAATATTGTTTTTATTGTCGAAATATTTTTTTACTCTAATAACCACACTAATAATGTAATACTCTCAGCCTGATAAGCTTCCACAGTTGTCCGCTTTGATTAAAAGAATGTAACCAAATTTTAAGAATTACTTCAAAATAAAGCCACACAACGACGATATTACTGAAAATCGATATTTGTTATCAATTATTACAGTAATACATGAAAGATAGGTAATTATCAAATAATATAACTAAAATTTTCAATAAAAGAAACAGATATATTATTATATTAATACAAAGAACAGAATAAAAAAAACAATGAATGGAATGTAAAATAAAGATAAATAAATATTTAATTATAATATAAAAGATAGGTAATCTGTATTTTATATATCTTGCGTGAACGGACTATAAACGTAGTGTAAAATTGAATAACTATCTATTACAAGCGTATCATTTGCTTATAAAAATTGTAGTTTATGAAATATATAACGATTTTGCTACATAGGCCTATTTAGATATTTTATTAACTCAGCATAGAAATAGTTATCAGTAGCATATTTTACTAAATTCAGTTTATCTAAATTAATAAAATGCAAGTTTGTTTAAAAGTATGGAAATAAATACTACAAACTCTATTAAAATAAATAGTATTAATGTTAAACACATTCAACATAATAAATTATGATGTGGAAATTAAGCTGTTTGCGAAAATTAATGATTTATTGACTTTGTCTTACACTGAAAAGGCGATTATTAACCCTTTTAGGGCTAACTATTTAAACTATAGTTAAATATAATACGAAAAAGAATGTCAACATACCACAAATTACAAAAATACATAGGAAATGTAATAGTATACACGTGTCACGACATTTTCGTACTTTTAACCGACAAAAAGATAAATAAATAGATTGCTA
This sequence comes from Coelogynopora nodosa, assembly GCA_034780555.1. NCBI lineage: Eukaryota > Metazoa > Platyhelminthes > Proseriata > Coelogynoporidae > Coelogynopora > Coelogynopora nodosa. The sequence goes on from JAUZND010007045.1 coordinate 10,157, forward strand.
ACAATAAAATCACTTCACCACTTACAACATAGTTAAGTAAGTATAAGATACTCAAATAGATATCAAAACATACATTGTGTTTTATACTCAAGATGTGGCAAATGCACATTTGTGTTTCACTAAATAGCACAGATACACAAAAGATTTAATGCGTGTGGGGCATTTGTGAGGTCGCACGTCCGAATGTTTATATTTTGAATGATTAGTCAAAGCACTACTATTGGAAAATACCTTATCACAAAACTTACATTTATAGGGTCGCTTTACATATGGCTACTTTGTTTATTGTAATAAACTTCTATTGGGTAAATATATTGTTTCTTCTTTATATACACTAGTTTATAACGGGCAATATCAAT
>JAUZND010007046.1:0-10515 GCA_034780555.1 Coelogynopora nodosa
AATGTACTTGAATTTCAAAAAAATACTAAAATGTACTTGAATGTACTTGAATTTTCAATTGTGTACTTGAATTTTTTTATGATATAGAATTTTTTTATACAGATAAATCATATGAAAAGGTCTCATAGAACATTGCTCAGAAATATGCTTTACATACTTAATTATACTAAATTATATCTTAAATTCAATTGTGTTTATTTTTATTGCCATTTCATATCAAAAATAATAGAAGGATCAAGATTGAAATGAGTGGAGAAGTTTGGTTGATGTACATGTTCAATAAAACATTTTCTCTTTTGTCTTATAAACATGTTTTTGAGCATTTGGAGTTACATAGGTACCTACAATATAGTTAGAAAAAATTTAAATTATATGGGAAAATGTACTTGAATTTTATCTATGTACTTGATTTTTTTTGGCTGACCAGGGTGGCCACCCTGACGTTAGCTATGATCATGATATACACAGATGGCCTATTTATATATACAACTCGTATAAATAGTCATAATATATGACTTTATCAACCATTTTTACTACTTCTCTGTCATCTAGATTCTGCAAACCCTTGGCTGGAATTTCATCGCTGAATGTATGCAGGACCAATTGCCGATTCGATACCCGACACAACTTCGTCCTTTCTAAATTAATTTGGCCCCACTTCTCCCATCGTTGACTCTTTCTCACTCGTTCTACTTTTCTCTCTACAAATCATTGCATTATATAGTATGTATTCGACAATAATGCATTATGATAATTTTCGTCTTTTTTTAGTCAATGCGTGATATATCCAGTTCTACTTTATCTTTCCTTTTCCTTTCTACACAAGAAATACACGGTCTGTCATCACGGGCTACACAACAATGCTGGCCTGTTGTATTTCTCTCTTCCTCCTCAATTTGTGATTTCATATCATACAGCATAATTCCTGACCCCTTACGATGGAAATGGAACTCTTTCAAAAACTACAGTAGGTATACTAGTTATTAACATTTCTTCGACAGCTGTGTAATCAACCGACCGTTTGCCTTTTGTTTATTTTGTGTCATAATGATATACTAACCTGTGACACAATGACTACACGATGTTCAACTTTATTTGGATTCACATTTTTATCTAATGTCCTTTTTATGCGGATATAGTTTTTGTCCTTACACTGATTATGTTGTTTTCGTTGCCAGTGCTTTGCCTCAGCATATAGTGGGCTGTGCAACACTTTGTTTAATATATATATATATATATATATATACGTTTTCTTTAAATGAATTCGTTGATATTGCAACTGTTAGAAGCGAAAATAGCATAATCTCAAACAAATCAAATTAAAAACTGTTTTGTAGTTTAATTCAATTCTTAGGACTTGTTTGGTGTTATAATATGTTTGTGTTGGCTTAGAATATTCTAATCTTTTGAAAATGAATTGCGTCTTTCTTACCCGATCTGCTGTGTAAAAGCACCGACATTTTGCAGCTGTGCCTTACATAACATGTTAGTTCTCTCTAAATCGTGAAAACAACTTATGTGTTTTTAAATATCTATACCATTGCGATCAAATAGATATTCTTATTCACTGTATACGAATTTTGTTGGCTATAAAGGTCTAAAGTACTCAAACATAGTTTTTCGATTATTGTTTGTATTGATTCCTTCGATTTTATCGAATAGACTGCTCATATCTTTGAACAGAACAATTTAAAATTAGATAATTCATTATTGATATAAAATAGAATTCAGCCGTTGTTTTGTTTTTAAAAATTAAATACAGTCTAATAACAAATGAGCCTTAAAGCTTAATACTAGATATCGATAAAAAATTACAATATTATAATGTTTTAAAATGTACAATAGTTTGTTTACGACTTTACATGCCTAAACACGTCTGTAGGGAATTATATATGGATTTACCAGCTTCTCATTTTGTTCCCATCTATATCTAACAAAGACAAGATGATGTATTTGGGTTGTTCGGTTCTTTCATCTGTTTTCATTGTACTACGTTCCACTATATTTTTTGTAACATGTTGAATACGTTTCTCCTCATGCTTATGTGTACAAACTAGGTCATTGTCAAAATTGATGAAATTCCCAAAGTATGTATTAGTCCGTACTAGTTATTAATAAAATTTTGTCGTATCTCTTACATGCTTTGTTTTTATTTTCATGTTTGGTTCGTTGTTTTATTACTTGTGTAAATTTTTTTTGTTATTTGCTAATCAAACCATTTGTATAAGTTGTGTTAAATGGTTTTATATTTATGTTACATATTACAATATATTAAAGCAAATAGAAAAACAATCATGTATTGATTGGATGTTTTGATCTTTATTAATTAATTTATGTCGGCTAAATTGTGAAAATGATTACAAGTTATTGTAATTATGATCGTTAACATTAGATTATACCCTACTAGCAAAATAATTGGTATCAATAATTTCATAGATAATAAAAAAAGTCTTGCCATTCTATGTGAATCTGTTTAAAAGTTTATATATTTCATGAAGTATATTCTATAGTCCGCTTCTCCGAAATCCTAAAAAAATGTCAGTCCGCTTGAGTACTATATATTAATTTTACTGCCATAGGTTTTTTGTCACAACAAGTATATAACTTATATTATACGTTTAATTTAAATGTATTACGTCATTCTGAAAATATCATTTGTAAATATATTGCAAAATTAATTGCATACCCGTCTGGAAAAATTAGTTATATTTTCAAATTTGTTTATGATCGTTTAACCCTCATTGGTATGGGGTGGGGGTGTACGGTTTATTGATATCCCATTTTGTTGCTTTTCAAGATTTTACACATACATATGGTAAAATGTAGCCAATTTTTCATGGGAAATATTATGTTTGTACTATTGGGTAAAAATTCGAAGCCACCTTGACATCCTAATCTTCGGTTGCAGAGATCTTCAAAATAACCCCCCAATCTCCCTGAAGGTTTGGCCACTTCCAAATGTCGTGTAAATGTGATAATTCAATGCAGCCAATAGAAATTTTATTTTAAACCGAAATGTTATCAATAGCAACTATAATATCATGAATTTTAATCGATAGTTTGTTTATTAATTACGAAAGTAATCTCATGAAATTAAAGCCAACTGAATTTTTTTATTACAACCTCATCTCATTACAACTTTAAAGGCAATGAAATATAATAATTTTTGCATTAGTTTCTGGAGATGAAAACACTGACGGAAAAAGAATACAGCAAATTATGAACCATCAAGACGAAAGAAGGGAATCATTTAGAAGAAAGGTTGGATCAGGAAAACTTCTTTCAAAGCACTGTTGATGCCAATGTTGAAATTGTCAGAATTAAATACAAATGATTGCCCCCTAACATGTCCAACCCCTGAAAGACGTACAGGTATTGATGAATCTTAACTGTTCGCAGTATCTTGAGAAGAAATCATTATTTTGCAAATGGCTGCCCTGTTTTGCGTCAAAAGCACAAGTACAACAATTAACTTTTGTCTAGGTAATGAATGCTAGGTAAACTTTCGTAATGCTTTTTAAAAAAGAAGAGCCAAAGAAAAGACACCAGGCTGTAGTCGAAAGGCGGGTTTACCTGCAAGCTGTTCCACCTAAAGCATGCTGCCGTGCTTGAGTATACATGCTGGTGTCCGACCTGTTGTTGCTAGAATAATAATTTCTGACAAAAGTCGCAACTACTCCAAATCTTTAACGGTTAACGACTATCGCCATAAATGCTGAAACGATATCTTTCGTTTCATCAAAACATGGTTGTTGAGTTTGAATGGACAATTCAGATTGAGAAATAACAATGCCAAACCTCATGTTGTCTATCTGGTTAGTCAATTTGTAATAGGAGTAAGGGGTGATTTATTTTGTACAATTCCTTAAAATTGCAGATGTGTCAAGCAGCGTTCGTACAGACTCTTGAAATCACTTTATTTTCATTTTCTCTAATGAGGATACTCAAAAGCCTTTGGAAATCCGTTTAAAGATATTTTTCGAAACACCTCGAAAATAAATTGAAAGTAATCCTCGAAAATAATTTGTTTAAAACACCAATACGTGTTACATAAATTCTGTCAAAAACATTTAAACCATTTGCATGTAACGCTGTTTTACAAAACCTTAATTACTGTACACTTAACAATACTATTCTTTATTCATAGATTACCTACATGCTATGGACACTTTAACAAAAACCATGTAAAAAGTTTGATAAGGTAGTACTGCACTAAATGAATTCTTATATGCAATGTGTAAGACAATTATATTATTTTTCTTACAGGACAGTTATGCTATCATCTCTTTTGACTTTTCTGTTCTAACTCTGTTCAAAAATATTTCTAAAATTAGTAGAATTATATAACCAATTTGTGAATTAATAAGGAAATAACCCACAAAACAATTTATTAAAATATCTACTTCAAAAATAATTTTAAGTTAACGTTTCGATCTCATCAAATGATTTTTATCAAGATGGAATTAATAATAAATAGGTAAAGAGAAACGTATTTTATATACAACTCAATTTATAAATAATACAATTGAAGAACCAGTAAAAAAGCAGAAGAGAAGGCGACAGAGAAATACCTAGGAAGACAAATAGACAGATATGCTAAATTAAATGAAAAAACATTGCATAATAATACAAGTAGTAGTAATTAAGATCATGAAATACAAAAAACCTTATAAAATACAGGGCAGCTTGGCACAGAGAAAAATAATTATTTTACGCAATTAACGAGACTAGAAAATAAACCATTAGTTTGATTTATATTTTCATTGATATATGCCGATTACATGACACATCTGTTTTAAAAATTAGAATTACGATAAATCTATTTGGCAGTGTTAAAATCGATAGTAGAACCCATTTTAAAGGGATGAACAAAAAGGTTAACTTGTATTTAACGATATCAGTTTTATGTTGTTTAATACGTTTGTAAATATGACGCCCAGCTTCACCATTGCTATAGTAACATTTATTACAATCTTTACATGTTATAGACACCAGCGTTTGTAGAACAATTTATATTTGAGTAAGAGACTTTTAAGGTGGTCAGAAGTTAAGGTGGTAGCTATTTATCTCACCTGTCACCATTTGAAAAATTGAACAATATAACTGTTTATGCTAAATATTCAACTTAAAAATTTATACAATGTCATATGTTAAAGTAAAATAATTATTACTGGTACTACCAGTCTTTATCAGGTTGAAAATGTTAAATTAAATCATTATTATAATATTAATATTGTCTCTGCATACTATCTTACTATTTGCAGTAATTTTGTACTGACAATGGAAATGAATTGTAATGAAGAATTTGATGGCGCCTTCAGGTTCTTTTTTGGACGAATAACATTACAGTGTTCAATTAATCAATCCATATATGGAGCATTGACAGGCTTGTAAGTCTATACTATTGTAATGAATTTTAACAGAAATTTGTGAAATTATATATTTAATTTTTGTGAAATTTATTAATTCCATATATTATATAATATTACTACTTACAATGTAACAATATAGCAAATGTTGGATGTGGCTAATGTCATTTACAGTAATTATATATTTAAATACTACTAACATTAACTATAATTGTTTTCAGTTTCTGCGGATTTATTTTAACACGAATAAATACGAATTTAGCTATCTTGATTGCACTGTTAGCTGTCTTTCTTGAGGTTAGTAAATACATTGAATACCTTTTTTATATTTTATGTTACATACATAAAGTCAAAACTATTTAGTTATAGCCATTTTTTATACAAATGTGCTTTTTGACATTATCGCTTAATCACAGTGGTACCACACATATCGATTATTATGTTGGTACTGTCATTTACTATGTATTACATTAGATTCATGATATAGTGTTATTGATATATTTTACAATGCACCGTGTTGTTTTACCGATCTAAAACAATTTTTTTGCTAAAAAATTATATACAATTTGTTTAATATTCCATACATAACTATACTGTTTAGGTTCAGTGTTTTTGTAATGCTATATTTTTATCCAATTCTCACAATTTTGGGTCATCATTGAATGTGACTGTAATACATTACAATATCTAAGGATATAGTGGAAATACTATGCCTGCACGTCCCTGCATAAAATTGTTTTCTGCTTTCATTGTATTTTTTATTTCATTGCAACACTTGTCATTGCATATCATTAACATTGCATTATAATAATAGAAAATACATTTATATTTAAAATATTATTAAAATTATTTTCTAACTATAATTTCTTTATTCTTCAGAAAACATTCATTTCCAAAATATTCTACTATTTCTTCGGAGATTTTATCATTATAGGCTTATTAATAGAGGCAATTGATTTTCTTAAATGTTTCCAATCTAATTTGCAAGCATAAAATAATCCCTTATGGATTGAAAGCGGGAGGAAATAAATCTGTCGCAGGGGTTTGTGTTCGAAAAATAGAGCGTCTATTTTGTCTGAATTGCATTGTCCTGAATCAGATAAATTTTTTCATTATAATTCGCAATTGATTAGCTAATGCGTAGGTCTTTTAACACTTTCACAGAAATGGATAGGCTTGCAGTTTTAAAATGTTTATATTTATTTGTTTATCTTAATACTGGTCATATTTTTATAATATTTAGATTTTACATATTTTACGTTTTTTTATGTTTTATATCATAAAACGAGATTTAATAATTTTGTGAAATTTAAATAAACTATTATGTAATAACCAATGATTGACAGTAATATCCATAGAAAATGATTCACGAAGTAAACTGCAAAGTGTCGAAATTTACATTCATGTATAAAACATTAGGTTTGAACATTATTCGTACATTTTTTAATACGTATGAAAAAAATTATGGACATTTTATCTTGTACTAAAAAGTATGCAGTGAGTATGAAAAATCCGAAAATTTCTGGGAAATTATGAAATTTTGTTTTTCCACCACATCAAGCTGCACTATACTATTTTGTTTTGAAGTATTAATTTGGTGCGTGGTATGCTTTGTTTTACATAATATGATTAATTGAAAAAAAATTAATTGATTTTTTCGCGAAAATTAATTTTTTCTCAGTTGGGAGTAGTGCTAGTGGCTTTTGGTTTCATTTTATTTGTTTATTTTTAATTTCTTATATAATTACACAGCGCACATGTATAAATTATTAGCTATATCTCATCAAACGAGCAGTTGTATAATGATTAATATTTATGCTGCAATAAATGTTATACTATATCTAAAATTAATATATAAATGTTATATATAATGTCACAAAACATGTAGGTATATTATTATACGTGTTGACATTTACTAATAATATTTATAACTGTTTCGGGTCTATATAGACCAAAATGAAAATCTTTCAATATATTAATTTTTAATTGATTAATATGTCAATAAAACAGCTTTACATTACCAATTAACATATTCGCACTAACTGAAATAACATATTAAGTTGTAAGGTATTTTTAACTGTGGAAGGATAACATTAGGTATAATTAAATTCTTTAAGCCAACTATGACTATATGACTTTGACATGTTTACAATAAGAAATCAGCTAATTCTACAGTGCTCGACAGTACTACACCTGCCCGACTGCCCGGGGCATATCCGAAACAGGTGGCCCTCCTCCTGGGCATCAATGAAATATTAACATAGATCACAATCCTCAAGTTAAATTATACACTTTGAGACAAATTTTAGTTCGTCATTGCATCATTTTATATACTGTTACCCCTGTCTGAGGCAGCAGCAGCTGATCAGGAAGACAGCACTTCCAACCTCCCTGGATTAAACCTGCATCCGCAGAGACATAGAAGGGAAAGAAGCCTCATCTCGTACATCAAAGAGGATATCGTCTTCAGGAATGGAGAACACAACCATAATGCAAACTTATTCTAAAAGATCAACTTAAAAATTTAAACTTCCAACAACTGCTGGTACATAATTGCAAATGTCTACATTCCCCCAAATAAGAAACTATCAAGGAGTCGCGCAAGAGGAACCAAACATAAATCACCACCTGCCATTCGGTAAGAATGACATTATCGAGGGTGACTTCAACGGTCATCTAATTCCTGTGACTCTCAGCAGGAAAGCGACAGACGAGGTCAAAACATTTAAGATTGGATGATAACCACTTAAATATTCAGCTGCAACGTTGGAACCCACACCAGAATCAACAAAGCTACAGGCGGGCACAAATTTTCTTTGGAAGCGGACCTAAACATAAGTCAAATCGAGCACAAGAATAAAACCTGCCTCACCGAAAAGATCAGCCTCTTCAATAAAGCCATCATTGACGCCGACTACAAGGTCGTTGGCAAATCTGAACCTGACAAGACTAAAATCACCATATATCACCGGCAATAAGGATTAAGATCAAGCAAAGAAACAAACTTAGAAGAGATGTAAGAAGCCGAAGACATGAATAGATAGGGGCTTGCCGCGAGGTTAATGCTATGATCAGCGAAGCTAAAGAAGCGGAATGAAAGGACTTTCTGTGCGAAATTTAGTCCACAATAGACGACATCATCAAATCTCTCTCCGGAAGACCCATGGATAATGAGCCCAACGAAGCTCTCTTCGTCAAGGATAAGATCATCACTTCAGATGCCAAGAAGGCAGACACATTTATTAAATTTTACGCGAAAGCTAGTAAACTCAATTTTTCGAAATAAGAGAGAAGGAAAAACCGTCAGCGCAAAGCGGTCATTAGACAAATTACACCGGCCGATCAAACTTGCTAAGATTTCACTATGGATGAACTTGATAGAACCATTTCAAATATCAGAGCTGCAGGAGCCACCGGTCCAGATGATATCCCACCTTCTTTCATCAAAGAATTTGGTCCTACCACGAAGGAACACCTGCTCAGAATTTTCAACAGGTCCTTACAAAGCGGCTTCATTGATCAAATATGGAGGAACGCCGTCATATCCCCCTCCTCAAGCTGGGAAAATCTCCCACAGACATCGCCTCCTACCGCTTAGTTAGCTTGACCTCGTGCATCGTGAAAGTCTTGGAGCGCATAATTACTCATAGGATCTACAACATGGCCGAAGCCAGCAACTGGCTCAGAAACAATCAACAAGGACTCCGGAAATACAGGAGTTTCTAGGATAAAATCCTCACTTTCACCCAAAATATCAGCGATTGGTTTCAAAGGTCCCCCAGTCAAATAACTATTCTCACTCTTCTAGACTACTCCAATGCCTACGATATGATCGTCTAGAGAACAGCTTTTTATCAACTTAGCTAACTGCGGCCTACATCCTAAATATATCAAATGGATTAGCGGCTTTCTCCAGAATAGAAAGGGAGCAGTGCGCATCAACAGGATCACTGGCAAGAAACACACGATTAGACAAGACGTCCCTCAGGGGTCGGTTCTGGCTCCGCTTCTCTTCTCTTCATCATTTTCTCCAACGATGTCAATGATATAATTCCTAATGACCCTCTGGGCTATGGACGCTAACAAGACCAGGGGCCTATTTCATCTCAGGCTTAGGCTTTAAGTTAAGTGCCGGCACCTTCAAACTTAAAGTTTAAGTTAGCCGATTTCATCTTGTTCGCCACCTAACGATCTACCACAGCCACGACCTCGCCTTAAATTAAGCCTAGCCGATTGTATAACATGTGTTGTACAGCCATTTGTGTTACGTTTCCACACTTCCGTGGCGAGATAAACAATGGATATGCATACTAGTACACTATGTCAGCGAATATAATTATCCGTGCCAATGCTTTTATATTACTTAAGTGTCAGTTCAAATTTGTCGCTTTCTATTTTCTATTTTTTTTCCGTATAAATAACAATGCATCATTATACTGTATCTATGTGTAATTATTAACATTTCCGTTAATTTGGTTTCTCATAATTTTCTTTTAGTTAAATTTATATTATAATATTAATATCATTATTCCGAGTATTTCAAAAATGCATAATGTAACAAATCATGTATTATTTATTAATAATGTATCGACATATTTGACCCATACTGATATGAAAATATACAGTTAAGGTAGCAAGCGAGCAACCTTAGACGAATCTTAACCCTTCGTACGTGGAGGGGGGTATACCAATTTTTTTCAAAGAAATAAATTTTTTGATTGAACTATAAAACGTATGACCCTAATTTTTTTACTCAGTGACTAAAATATTTTTTTCTAACTAAAATATTTAACAAATATGATTTCCAATATTTTTATATACAAAAAAATTGTATTATTATTGATCCATTTTATACCCCCTCCCTGGGTTTTCATACTTGCCAATAATATTAGGAAATTAAGCTTGCAATATTAAAAAATAAGTTTATCGTAACTTATATCCGTTTTACTTGAATAATTAAATTAATTGTTAAAATAACCAGCAATTTAAAATATTACTCAAATGGCATTTATACTACTTATAGCTTATTTGTATAAGTAGTATAATTATAATACCAACCTATTATAGATCTTGTGATCTGGAATCAGATGCAAAAAGAATCAAGTCAATTGGTTGTATTGAACAAAAGTTATAGCATATATTGGTC
>JAUZND010007047.1:0-10514 GCA_034780555.1 Coelogynopora nodosa
TCGATGTAGGAAATATTTTATATTGCCGTTATATACGTATGGGATGGTTTTCATCTATTATAGCGACCGATTGGAAATGGTTATAATGTCAATTATTGATTTTTTAATATTGATGTTATTTTCATGAAAATTCTGAAATAATTCAGATAACATTTTTAATTGTTTTAAATAGTTAAAAAGTAAAATTTCTAGATTAATTAAATGTATTAAACATTATGAAATATTTTACGGTAAAATATTTCGTATCAAAAGATTACTCATAATAATCATTGTATAGGAGAAATAATGATGTGCCTTATGTCAATAAATTCCATGTTCCATTGGATTAAAACATTAAAATTCAAAGTATAAGTTATTACATATTCTGTTAATAGTGTGAAAAACTTAAGCTTATTAAACAAGATCACAATACTATATTTCGACATTCTTTGTCAGTCAATTATAAGTACATAAACAAGTGTAACTACGGAAGTGCAACATTTTTTAAAGTACAAACTGCGAATTGAAAAGACAAAATAGTATATGTTATTTTTCAAAACTCCCAATCAACTAAGAATGACAAACGACACTAGTAGTATAGGAATGGTCGATTCTAGATCACTTATAAATAGATTTATGACTCATGTCTATAAATAGATGATGACCCCCCGATCCCCCCTCCCTCCGACCTGACATGAGAAGATATTATAGACATGAGTCATAAATCTATTTATAAGTGATCTAGAATTTACCATTCCTATACTACTAACACTAAGCTCTCACATATTACAAATTAGAAAAAGTTAATTATTACCCTAAATTCCAAAGAGAATGCAGACGACGGAACGCTGATGCCAGCAGGTCTTCGTGTCCGAAACGTGCGCTGAAGGAAATGGTTAACTTGCAGAATAAACGAAACTCTCTTTTGATGCAAATCCGTCAATAGAGAATGGATGAAACTGACAATTGACTTATTGTACATGGAAGACGTTCCCAAACAGAAGAGGTAGATATTTTAACGATACCCCAAATATAGAACTTAAACACACTCAACTGCTACAATTACCATAAATTTCAATGAGCCTATTTCCACTGAGCGCGACGCTACGCAACGCGACAAAACTGAAGTCGAAATTATTCACATTTTTCTACGACGCCGCGCGACGAAATGAATATTTCAATGCAAACACTTTAATAATAGATGATATATCATTCATACACACACGTTACTGCACATAAAAGGAAGAGTAAGAGAGGAAACCTCTGTAACACAGACTGTATACATTGGTCGTGTATAAACAATAGCTACCTGCATACCTATCTCCCTAATCTATACGTGACACCGGGCTGAAGTAGTTAAACAGATATAGTGCGTTATCTGTTCATATAGATAGACATATTGTATCTCTATAGAGTTATAATAACACAATGTATTTCGACGCGTCGCGTCGCGCTTGGTGGGCATATGCCTTAACTGTGGTCGTCAAAGTAGCCAACGCAGTTGTAAGGTTTAGTGAACCACTCAGATATTCAGTTGATAAATACTTGCTGATACCTGCTGATAAATTCAAGTCATAAGCAAAATCCATACAGTTTGATAAATAAGATATTATTTATAAAATAAATTATTTTGTAAGATTATTTTTAAATTTACACCAAATACACCAAAAATTCTCACAAAATATAGTATCAAGGTGTAATCTTCAGGATGAATTATAAAAATAAGGAGCAAACAAGGTGATAAGAATTTGACTATCTGAAAACGTGACCTCGACATCCAGCTCGCACGAATACCGTTTCCGGCGCTATGGGAGTGATGGCTCCAGAAATGTCTACATCGGCTAGTTGTAGTTTATTAACAGGAATGGATCGTTACAAATAAAATGTATTTGCTTCGTTAGTTTTCTGTGTTCATAACACAACTTATTCTATAGTATTATACGATTTATAGAAGCTGATCTAAAGTTGCTGAATTTTATCGAAGTTATTGACCGCCAAAATTCAAAATTCATAAAGTTTGATAAATAAAATTAAGTATAATTCTTAAATTCAAAATTTTTCTTTTTGTTAAAATGTGAAACGTTAATTTTTGTCGCCACCATATTTATATGACTACATAAATTTGTTTTACAGATTTAACACAAGTACTGAGAAATGCTGAACGGAACTTATAGGCGTAGTCATATTAAAAGTTTTTAATAATAACTTGTCCCTCTATTTTTTCTAGTTTACAATCTCTATCCAAAACGCGCGAAGTCCTCTAACCACGGAAACCTTCTCCTATAAGTTGGACAAATTCTTTAGTGATCTGGGCGGCATGGTGGGTCTCTATTTGGGAGCAAGTATTCTCACATTGTGCGAATTTGTCCAACTCTTCTACGACATCCTGGCTGTGGCCTACAGACGAAGATTTAATGTTGATCCCATGGATGTTAAAAAATAGAAAATCAATCAATTATTTATGCACTTTTTATTTCAATGTATTTGTGATGTTTGTTTAGTGAATTTTATTCAAGTACGAATTTATTGATAATTTGTTGTCATTGTTTGTGACTAATGTTCATGTATAAACATACTCGAAGTGGGCGTATTTATTCCCTTTGTATCAATTTTGTAATAAATATTTGTGTATCACAAACTTGTTTATTAAAATGTTTTGGACCTTAGTGACATATTCATGTAAGGATGACAATATTTACATGTTTATACATTTTAATTGTAACTCACTGCTCGATTCCTATTGAGGAGAAAATAAGTAAAAGTTAATTTTTTTAGAAGTAAAGGAAAATGTATGAAGTATTCATAAAACAATTTATTGGCTTTAAGAAATCGTTAATCGTGGCAGCGTGTTCCATGAATTAACTAAATAATATTTAAAATTTTTTTAAAAAACCGCCATGAATGTCACATTGTAACAGTTACATTTAATCACAAAAAGATATCAAAATAATATTTTTTGGCATAATATTTTCAAGTAAACACCAAAAAATTAACACATATATAGGGGCCCCCTTTTACACGATTGTCATGGAAAATACTAAGTCAAACGCTAAATAGTCTTCAATACAAATTAAAAGGTAAATTTGTGAAAACTTTACTATATTAAACTGGTGTGAGTGACCGTGGCTCAGCGTTTGAATTGGTGAAGTGGGCGCGCTTCATAAACTTCTCACTGCTCCAGAATCAGGGCCCTTGATCCGTCTCTGAGTGAGCGTTTGATAAAACAAATACTGACGTTAAAAACATAATTTCTAATTTATTAGACTTTTGATTATTAAAACAAAATAATCTATTCTCCATTTTCAATTATTTCACTGACATAATCATTGATTTAAATAAATATTAATTAATTGCAGTTCGTGGATAGTTTGAGGAAAAATGGCAGGATTCGTTTTAATTGTCTTGTATACATACGATCGGACATAGTCATACATAGTACTACATTATTGCCATATGTTGTCCATTAAATAAAAGTATGATTCTATAGTTTAGTAAAATAATGTTCATAATAAATTAGATGTTGTATATATAATGTATAGATAAGTTTTAAGTTTAATCTTAAAACTTTAAAGTCAAGAATTGCTCTAATTCCTGGAGGCAACTTGTTCCACACAGGGGTCGCAGCAACTGAGAAGGTGCGGTCGCCAGTCCTACGGAGGTTAGAATGCTTGTGGACCAAGGTGATGTCAGACGATTGTCTCGTTATGCGGCCAGTCGTATTGATAACGACCACATCCTGAAGGTAAGTGGGAGCAATTTTGTGAATCTCTTTGTGGATGAACATTAGCAGTTTAAACAGTATTCGTTTCCTGATAGGAAACCAATAGGGTTGGTTGAGGGGGGGAATAGATGGCGTTAGCCACATGTATATATAGACACAAAGGATATCAATCGTGAAGTTATATATTCACAAGTAAAATTTAACAAGTACTTTTAACGAAGAGTTACTCGCAGTACAATTATTTTTACGAAGGTTTACGAATAATCTTTACTTTTATTCGCCAACCCCAGTATCATTATTGAATACCTACCAAGGTTGATATTCTTGGATACAGCCTCTAGGCAGCATAGAGGTCTTGAACCTCGTTTGCACTTATAATTAAAAGAGAAAGGAATTAAAAAAAACAGGCTCATTTGTCAAGCAGACTTTTGTCCTTCATAAAAAGACACATATATTATAATTGGTAAGTTGCTGTTTGATGATTCATGGTGCTGATGATAACGTTGTCGAAAAGGTGAGCTTGCAAGGTGTTGTCTAATGTTGGTGAAGTCTGTGAAAGGAGACGAAGCAAGTTTGAACTACAATCTACAAGACTGATATCGGCCCATATTTCTGTCGCATAATTACTATTCAAGTTAGAAACAAGATCTTTTGTTCTCTTTGATATTTTTTTACTGCAACTTTGCGGATGTCCAAATCATCATAATCATTATCGTCAGGTACAATATTGATGAGATGAGGAGCATTTAATATAAAAATGTCGTTATTCGTTCAAAAAGGTTACCTTTTTCAAATGGTTGAAAGAAAAATTCCTCAAAGGTGCAAAACTGACAACCTCTTATTTTGCGATAAGCATACATATGATTTATAGAAACTGCAGTAAACATTGTGAATATTACAAAAACAGTGTTCGTCACGATTCCACTACAAAATACCGATTTCTTTACAAAAAATATCGTCCGAATGGAAAACAAAATGTCTTACTACTAGTATCAATTTATCAACATGTAATATAATGTACTATAACTATAATATACTATACTAAACACTATCTAGTATAGTATAGTATACTATTGTATAAACTTTTAACGTATATATAGGGATACTAAAACATCTATCTTTATATAATACTTTTTCTCTACTACTTCTTAAATTAGATTTTATAAATACTATGTCTGTTTAGATATTACTGCTTTTGAAAAGGCTCTGAAAGCATATGCGCAGTACTTGAGAATACTATACCACTTCGTCATTGTAGTTGTTAAGAGTTCCCGTGAAAATAGTGTTCCTAGAGGGAATTTCGTTTCTACAATACCTCCATGAAGAGTTTAGACTACGTTCAATAATATGTTCTATTCGGCGATCAGTTAAAAGCTAGAAAGAATCAATAATTTACTTAGTAAATTATAAGCGGGACTAGTAAAATATTATATAGGACAACCCATGGATTATATTACGGGAAATGCAAACTTTGGGAGGTAAGGTTTTTTTTCGCTAAAAATTGTGAATTATTGTTTTTCAATTGAATTGTATGAAACAGAAAAAAGTGTATACGCAGGAATCATAAAATCGGGGGTTCCAATCACCGACTATTTTAACATAACATTTATAACCTGCACGACATGTAAATTAGTATTTCTGTTTTACAATGAAAACTATCAAACTAAATACAAATCTCCGGATATTTGACCAATCTCCTACTTTAGCTAAACTAGACAGTTTCTTCAGTTCACTGTTCCTGATCCATTTAACCCTCGACTTTGTCCAACATTGGTGGCAATTGATCCGGAGTAACAACTGTGACATGTAATTATCTGCTGTGCTACTAGAAAGCTTAACACCTTGATCAAATTATTTTCAAAATGCTTTAGTAGCCTATTTGAAAGGTTCTTTTACGGTGACTTTTTATTTTTTAATATTTTTTTCTAATTACTAAATCAGTCACGTTTGAATTAAACGGCTCTTTTTTGCTAACTAGTTATTTTGTACTCATGGATTTTGATCTTAATTAGTTCTGTAATAATTTGGTTTATATATGGAGTACCTAGCGTGCCTTGTGAAGTACTGCTAAATTCACGCATATTTCGTTGGTGTGGGGTATAAGGTCTGCTGATTAGGTCATAATAAGGACGAAACAGCGCTATCCAGATCTCCCTTCCGATGAATATGCTTCAGTAGTATATTTGAAAGGTTTCTAGTAGTGTGTTTCTCGTTTTTAAAATTTTATTTTTAATATTTATTTTTTACAAATTCAAAATTTATTATATTTCTCATGAAAAATATTATAAATTTATGCCACTATGTATAGTTCCATAAATGTATTATTTACGATCTTCATGTATCTTTTACGATTAAATATAAAAAGTTGTTTCCGATTAAATCAAGGTCACAGCGTTCAATTTTACTAATTATAAATTATATAATCAATTAATCATTTACAAATATGGATTTTTCTAAATAATATGCCATTAAAGCAATATAATCTGTCCGATCAGGGTGGTTTTAATGTGGATTCTGACTAATTCATGGTTGCTGAGTTTGCTTTTCTACTTAAAAATTGACCAGTGATACTGTAATAGTAGTAATTGATAATTCAAATACAATTATTGATTTTTTCTAAATACGATGCATTGTAGCCATATAGTGTCAGATCACTGATTAAATTTCAAAATAACTTGGTGGAAATTAATTTATATGATCAATCGGAAATAATTAAGACAATATAGAACCAAGAGGACACTATAAGAGACTATTTAAAATTTTAAAAACTATTTAAATATTCAAAAGAACGTTTAATAAAAAAATAAAAAAATTGTAAAACGACATAAATATTAATAATTTAATATTATTCAAATTGTACGATATTTTAAAATGTCGTTTTAAAAAATATTCTTAAACGTTCTTTTGAAAAATAAAACAGTTTTTAAAATTGTAAATACTCTTCTGAACTTGTCCATTTCGTTCTAAATTGTCTTAATTATTTCCGATTTGTAGTATAGGTGAATTTTCACCAAATTATTATGAAATTTAATCATTGATATGACATTATATGGCTACAATGCATCGTATTGGGAAAAAAGCAATAATTATATTTGTATGATCGAGTACTACTATTGGCTAACTCTGATCCATTTTTAAGTTGCAAAATGAAACTCAGCAAACAATAATTTGGTCAGAATCCACATTGAAATAACCCTGATGGGACAATTCAATATATGGCTGTAATTATATAAAAATCAATATTTGTAATTGAATAATTGATTACTACTAATAGGGTAACTCTGATCAATTTATAATAATAATAATAATGTATATTTATAACGAAACTCTGACAGACCGCACGCAGTACGTAGTTCGGGATTAGGTATAATATACAGAAATTAGATCGATATTATGGGAACATGAAAATGAGAAAAATAGCATATAGAAATTGGAGCATATAGTTTACATGGTTAATTCAGGTGTGGTTCATATTTAACAGAATATTAATTTGTCAGTCACAGAGTAATTGGATGTACTCAAAGGTAATTTTGATTGATAACATTTCTTGAGGTGAAGTTTTTCAAGTTGTAGGTTGCTACTGCGCGAGTGTTGAAGGAATTTTGCGCAGTGTGTACTTTGTGCTTTAAGAAAAATCAAACACCGTGATCTTTAATAAATCCGAAAGGATCTCAGTATTCCTTAAATCGGTTAACCCTTCGTACGTGGACACCCTTTTTAGGGTTTGCTACGTGGAGGGGGGTAATTTAACCCCCCCAGGAAACCAAACTTCCTATCATCCGAGTCGAGTATTTTTTTATTTTTTTAATTAATCGATTGGTATAATTTTTATAACCTGATTACGTCTTAAACTTGAGCTAGGAAAACTATAGGCAAATAACCATATATATGCTGTAACCTTTGTTCAATGCAACCAATTGACTTGATTCTTTTTGCATTTGATTATAGATCACAAGATTTATATTTGCAGATATATTTTTATAATAATACTACTTATATAAATAGGCTAACTGCGTTGTTAAAATGCTTGTTATTTTAATAAATATAATATGATATAATGTAATCAAATTTATGTTTAAGTGGAGCCAAATGCGTACCGATAAATCTTTTATAGTTTGAAAAATTTACGTCCGATCAAACTAAAATTTGGTGAGTGAATGAGAAAAACGTAGTTTTACATTTTGTTAAAAAATTGGGGCCACTAAACTGTCCCGTGGCCCAGTAGGACGATTTTAATGAATCTGGATATCTCGGTAACCAAGTGACCTAGAAACTTAAAATTTGACAGAAATATTTCTTAAGTGTCAAGAAGAATACCAATGAAATAAAATTGAAAATCGATTGAATTTTTTTTAATGAATTTCAAAGTGAGACTGGTGGTCGCTGCTAATGTAGAAACTTGACAAATTTGAAAATTCGATATTGAAGTTTAACATTTAGAATATTCAATGAGAACTTTATTATGTCAAATAGTGGCTAAAAAACGTTAAGCTATAATATAATTATAATTCATTTAAATTTATAATCTAATTTTAATTTATTTTATTTTATTATATAATTATACTAATTTTAATATATTTTAATTTATAATATAGTTAAATATTATTTTCATGTATAATATAATATAATATAATATAATTATAATTAATTTAAATTAATTTACATTTAAAAGATAACTACAATTTATTTAAATTTATAATATAATTATAATTATTCAAATTTATAATACAATTATAATTTATTAAAATTTATCATATTATGGAATTTTAATTAAATTTAAAGTAATTGTAATTGATATAAATATTAATTTTATTATATTATTTTTATTAATGCATTCCATTACGCTACAAATATTAGTTAATATTTCGTAACACATTTATACATTAATATATTTTTCATAAACACAAATTATAAGTTTATTCGATAAGTTTAAATCTTAATAACCATAAATAAATGAATCTTAAAACCATATAAATTATTTAACCCATGATTGAAATTATTGCTTAAGGCATTTCTCAATAATGTTTTGATAATTATTCTCGATTTCAAAATATTTCTGATTAACTGTTATCCATTGCATATTTTTACTTGCTTCATAAATTGATTTTGAAAATAATAATATTTCGCAGGTTTATGCTGACAATTGAAAATAAATAACAATAGCCTACCTGTCGTATACAATTCATACGATTATGCCAATTGAATTGTGAAATTTACAGCGTATAAACTCTTAACTCTTTTTACTATATATATATATATATATAAATATATATATATAGCCTATCAGCCTACTAACGTAAACCTATAAATTAACCACCTAAAATAATTTTGTTGATTCAGATTCACTATAATTCTGTGAAAAAACTATATTTTATTTTATTTTATTATAAAGTTATATTATATAGGCAATGATCAGTTATGTTAAATTACTAAATTGATAATTCTTAGTATTGTATGAGAGCTTTTATACTTAATTTCTCAATTATTCTTTATATTTCTTAAAATATGCGCTTATAAATGTTTTCATCTATATTCGACAATAATAAATTGTATTGTATAACTAATAACTCATAATTATGATACAGTTGGTTATATCTATTGCTTTCTTCATGTTTACCATATAAGTAGTTACAAAAATAAGGTTATGAAAAAATATGTCCACCTTTATATTGATGTATAAATGTATATTTGATAGCTACCAATTATTGATTATTATATTGATCAAAAATCTATTTTATGTACTTTGTATGTTGTTTTGTACGCTGTATATCGATGTTTATGAAATATTATTTCGTACTTTGCTAGGTTCAATGTACTTTGTACTTTGAGTTATTGTTCTATCTCCGTTGTCAATTGTATATTTATAACAATAAACAGGGTGTTCTGATTATGATACTGTAGGTGTACTAACACCCCTTTAAAACTATTTATTAGGGAGTATTTATACGTATCTTTCGGTGGACTTACTATGAACATATGCCCTGTATAGGCCTAGGCCTACATTAAATCTATTTATGTGTGTGCATTTCTATTCAATAGATGGAAATATAAAAAACAAAAGTAGTGATTAAAAAATATGGGCTAATGTTTAACATAATCAACAATTTGTTTTATATATATGTTTAGCTTTGATTTTTCTGTGCACATACAAACAATATAAAATTAAATGACCTTGACCTATTTCACACAAAAAATACACAACATGATTAACTTTAAATTTATCGCCAAATTCTTAATTTGTTTAATTGGTTAATTGAACTATGCATATAGGACTGTTTTATTAACAAAATATTTAAGGTAAATATATCTCGATATACATATTACCCATAATATAGTATATATCGAGAATATTTAGCTTTTGATAAAAAGAATCCAATAACATGTCTACCTATTGTGTCGTGCTATAACGTTATGTGTTTTTATATTCAAATATCTTAAACAGTAAATATTGCATTTGAATGTTACGTTTGTTTCCCGCCAGATTGCATGAAATTATTATGAACTTTACAACAATAAATATAGGCTAATATAGGATCTCTTCTGCCAAAGATTAGATTTTCAACAGTGACATATTTTTGTGGGACAAAAAACGTTGGTCTGAAAAGTGTGTGTCTCAAATAATGTTTTTTAAGTATTTAAGTAATTGGAGGCGTCCATTAATATTGAAATACTTCCAATAATATATTTCAATAATAAAATGTCCTTTTCTGAAGGTCTTAAAAATATAACACATTAAAGGGCGGGATGAATAAAAAAGAGTAAGAAGCAAGAAGTATTTACACTAAGCAAGATCATCTTCTGAAGAACTTACTTT
>JAUZND010007048.1:0-10514 GCA_034780555.1 Coelogynopora nodosa
GTATTTTAGCCACTGAGTAAAAAAATCAGGGTCATACGTGTTATGGTTCAATCAAAAACTTAATTTCTTTGAAAAAAATGGGCATACGTACGAAGGGTTAAAAATTACAACCCATACGTTTTCTTATGAAAAATCTAAATAATTATTTAGTTTGTTATCTACCATACCAATAATAGGTGTTGAAATAATAGTAGTATAGCTGCTGCTTCGTTTAAAATATGTTCTAAAATCATGTTTACAGTACAGTAGATTTGACATTCTAAAATGATCCAATTGTATATAACAGGTATGTATTCTACAAGTATAAATAATAATACAAACGCCCTATTTGGAATGTTGCAGTATTTTAACTAAAGGTGCACGACATGTTAAGTATAAATGCCATAGATTAAATTTACCAATAATAGTATAAATATCTGAAATGTAACTAAACGATATTACACAAATTATAATCTAACCAATGATGTAGGCTCTGAAAATATGTTCATCATTAATCGGATTATTTTAATACCAATTGTATAATTAAAGCCGTGAATTTATCACGTAGTGAAAACTAGTAATACCTCTGATTTAGGCTTTAAGAGAAACTAAATTATTTATGATACAGCTATCAAAACTCATTGTTGGTTCAAGACCAGAAAAAATACATACGATATATTTTACGAATAACCCCTATAATAAGAGAATTTGTAATACTAAATTTACTGTATATCTAAAAGTCACGATTGGAAAATATAGAAAACAGTATAATAATATAATGATACCAAAATTACTACTGTTTAGGTTAAAATATGTAACTAAGGATTTCTTAGTAAGGAGAGCTACCACACACTACTGCTAAATCGATACCAACATTATCAACAAAGCTTTCTCCACCGGCTTCTAAACTAACGCACCATTTTGAACAACGTCTGCAGGGGCTACTTCACTAGACTCAGCGTCAGCAGGTGGGGCTGTGGTCTCTGATTTCTCTTCTGGTTCAGACTCAACAGAGGGTACTGTAGTGACAAGCACGGTAGGGATCTCAGCTACAGTCGCATCTGTCACGACATCAGCGTCGACCTGTTTTGCCTCTTTAGAGGGGACAGTTGTGTCTTCGGGTTTTGCAGTCTCCGCGGTTTCTGTGTCTTTGTGGGTCTGATGGGTGAGGGGAGGGTGAGAGGGGAGGATACCAACATTATATACTAAGGCACATCTAAAATAAAATTAGATGCGTCATAAAATAAATAAAGATCATCATTACATGACTTTGTAATAGAGGTTATAATAGGATCCACATTTAATTTATTTAAATAATTCTAACCTGGGCGTAGTTATATATAGCTACATAATCTGCTTTTAATGCCGCATATTAATGTGTAGAATATTTCATCATTCTTTGCTAATGTTAGCTAGATAATGTGCTAACGTAATATATCAGAATTTTATGGTTAAAATTTGTTAGTATAAATATAAATAAATGTTCATAATCGATATTGATTGATTAAAAAGATTAAGAAAAAATCATCGATTACACAGTATTGTAAATATAATAACTCACCTCAGCGCCATTTTCGGTAGGTTTCTCCTCAGCTTCCTTTGTGGCGGCCTTTTCTTCGTCAATTGCTTCATCGGGCTTGACCGCTTCCTTTATTAAAATAAAAAACAGCAGTATTGAAATAAAAAGGCCTAACCATAAAAAAACTGCGTAACTATAACTACTAGTTTTTTGAAAAATGACGCTTTTAATATTAACATTTAAATAATAATATGATGTATAGGATGGTATCTATAGTATTAACCACATTTAAGACAACATTAGATCTAACCAAGTAACTTATGTATAAGGTATTTACAATATGGTATGTATTATGCAAAAATGCCCCAGAAGTATTCGAAAGAGAAGCTAATAAAAATTCAATATACCCACAGGATTAATTACTTGTATTTTATAATGAAGCACATATTATGATAACTTACGTTTATTGTTTATTAAGTTTATTGTAGTATGCTATATAAGTAATAGAAATGTAATACCTGCATATTATATTATGCTAAAAATCAATGTAATACATTTAATGTAGAATCAAATAAACAACATACCACAATTGTTTTTTTTAAAGTAAACCACTAGTGTAAACAATTATTACATTTATTTGTAAATAAATTTGAATGAATACTAACATGTATGAAAATACATTTTCGACATGACACTAAACCGAAATTAAATTTGATACTAGCCTATATCCTAGAAAACTTTAAAATAATGTGAAATGGTGTACAATGTTCGTTAGATGTTGTTATTACGTGTATAAGATAATTAATCAAATGATTTCAAACAGTAAATTAACTTATATATTTATTCAAGATAATAAAAGCTACCTTGTCTTTCTTTTCCTTTCGGAAGGAGATGTTTTTCTTCAACCAGCTAATTGGATTCTTCTTCTTGTGGTGTGCCTACATTAAAGTAACACAATTAATATTACGATATATCAAGAATTGGGTAGCAATGAAAAATAAAAATTCAGTATAGAACACCTACTTTGACTGCATGTTCATCGGCTATTGCAGGTTGCTCTTCTTTGGGCAATTCCTCGATTTCGTCATCCTTCTTTGCAGATCCGTTAGTCTCCTTCACTGGTTCCGTTTCTTTGGTTTCGGAAACTGCCGTCTATAAAGGAGATAATGCATTATATGGACGTTATTAGCTGATTGATAAGGAGAAAACGAATAACACATTTATCACAACAGAGATTTGAGAGTAGCTGTTTATCCATATTATTATTATATAGGGCAATAGTGACAGGCTGTGTCCACTCAAAAAAGAAAGATGACATCATGATTGCCATTGAGTCATACTGGCATGACTCAGACAGGTTGCAGCAATCGTAGACTGAGAAGGAGTCAGCCACGTCTAACTCCATTCCTTTACCTCCCTTACATACACTGAAATAACAAACTACACTGGATAAAGGAGGGACAGAGCCGTACCAGTGCATATCGATCTATGACTATGCTGTTGACTAGACGGGAAAATCTCGCCTGAATTCGACGTGCTAAACCCTATTTAATTTCATTACAGTTACAAATGTGCAGGTGAACACTTTGATTTTTATATAAAATTGAAACATTGATAAATAGGTTGACGGATAGCATATATTATATTAGGTCACAAATTATTAATAAATAAAGTGATGATAACAAAAACACTATGTAGGTGTCGATCTGACCTTTCATCGAAGTAACGAATGCCAAATACCACAAATAGAGCGTATAGAGGAATGTATGGTATGATGAGTCACCAAGCAAATAATGTAGTAAATACATACCACAAATGTATTTATTCTTTTATTCAATCTAAGGTATTTTCACTGAATACGAACTTATAACCTCAACTGCTAGTATTTGCATACTGTCCTATCTATCCAACAGCATGATGTAAATCCACGTGCCGACGATAACATTAATATAGGCAATCTTACACAAACTACTGTAGATTACGTTATTATTACGTCAGATATTGCCACTCGGTGTTCACTATAATATTGAATATTTTATCCGAATAAAATACCTCTTGTGTTTCGGTTGTTTCAGCAGTCACTGGTTCTTCGGGTTTTGACTCAATAGCGCATTCAGTCGGTTTGACTGTTGTGGCATCTTCTGGGGTTTCAATTGTGGCAGTTGGGTCCTAATAAAAAAAAATTAAAATAGGTAATTATAACAACGCAACAAAAGTAAGGAGAAACGAAAATATAACTTAACAACTAGATATAAATTTATTTGTTCATCTGTATTGTTAGTGCATGTATATCAAAATTTAATTTAACAGTATAACTTTTTAAGCCTACATTTAACCAACAGTTTAATATTTGTGTTCATTGTATATATGTAATAATTGCGTTTAAAAATATTTTAGAAAGGAACATAGACATATGCTATAATTAATCATATTATAATAATTGTACGGTAAATTCCAGAGATAATTAATCCTCAACAGTCGAAAAGTAACTGGGTCATTCCTCAGTTGGAAATACATCAACCATCGGATATAATACTCTAAATTGAAGAGGCGGATTTGAGCAAAGTACACGGCCGGCAGACCCACTCACAATTACTTCTAGTGAAAATTAAGCAAACATGCCGGTTAGTACTCTGGTGGTCAAACATAGTTAGTAGCTGAAAAGGTAACTAGGTACCGCCGACGGTACAATTTGTAATCCGGTTACAGAGGGATGACGCAACCATTAAAGTAGACTAATCACAAATTAATTGTATTGTGATGGTGTTAAATATCATGCGCCTAGTGAACATCACATTTAGTGCAGGAACTCTCACCGATATTTGACATATTATAAGAAATCATGTCCTAATACTCAATAATAAATTTGTATTTTTTTAAAAACTTTTGAAATTATACCTTCAAAATCATAAGTAAGTAATATATAATAATTCAGTCCTGCATTCCTAATATATATTTTTATGATATTCGTATCTCTAAATGTTATATAATTTAAAGATTAGAATGATTACTTAGAATAAAATAGCAGGTTACCCGAAGAAAGGAAAGTGGGACAAAAATAAAAAGATTAGGGATAAATCTCAACTCTGAAAATATAATGTAATAGTTAAAACAAATAAAAGACTAATTTTCGTATCTGTTTAAACTTGGTTAATGTACAATTTACACTACACATTGATGAACTTTATTTCTTTGAAACTACCAACATGTAGCATATTTACTAAATTTATACTAAAAGTAGCATAAATGTATTAGTAAAACGCCAAAACTAAATTAATAATTTAAAAAGAAATGTTAAACAGTATTTTTTTATCAAAATAATAACAGTTATACCAATAATTTAATGAAGTAGTTATAACAAACGTATGTATTTCGTAAAATATACATAATCTATAAAAAAATAATTGAAAAAGTGCTATAGATAAATTGATTTAATTAGTATTCACATCGTTGTTACAAGTAATCAAAAGCCATTTTAACATTCTGTATTTAATAAATTATATAATATTAAGGTAATAAACAACAAAGCGTATTTTTTAGTTTCTGTTGATATTTATCATAAATTCATATTTTTTTATTGGAGAGATTCTATGTTTTATAATTTATGTTAGTAAATGCTATATAAACATTAATAATTTTTAATTAATTAGGATAATTAATTTCATTCAAAAGGATAAATTTTATAATCAAATAAACTTGTCTCTTCAATAAAAATAATATTTTTTTTTACTAAAATAATGTAAATGATTGCGACTCTGAACGATAAAAAACTTAATCCATCTTACCTGAACCTCTTTAGCGGTCGCCAAATGATCACCTTCACCACCGGTCTTCGGAACTGCATATTTGCCAACTTTATTTCCCATAGTTAGTAATTGATTTGAAATGGACAAGATTGATGCAGTTCTAAACGATATCTGTAAAAGTGTGTAATATAAATCGGAATCGTCAAGATGTAGCAAAATGTAGGTTGCAATGCACGTGTAGTGTATATTACGTATTTGCTATAGAACGATAAGTAACGAATACCCCGACTGAGCAAAGCAGTGACTTATATAGGACTGGCAGCAGAAAGGTATCCAAGTGGAGGCGCTTTCAATACTTGATTGGTATGCGCGCAGCCAGTGCGTGGTTGTTGTATAACGTAATCACGCACCCGACTTCGTCCACCACTAAGCCAAAGCTTCTGGATTAACTCTTGCCAATACGCTTGCTCTGAACTTTGGCCGTCCATATTGGCTTAACGTGACTACAACATTGATACAGTCGGTATAATATACAGCACACTGTACAGGACAACGACAGGGTGTTCATGACTGGTTAATTGTCAATGTACTGGAGCTCTACATTGTATTCATTGACTAATGATGTATCAAATGAAATACAAAATATATTAATTGCATTGTATTTGGCGACTTTAAGAGTGGTGAATAAAAATGAGAAAAAAATAAACCCACAGGACAAATAGAATAGCTTAGTCTGGAAAACGTATAAGTAAAATATTACATTAAAAACACTAATGTAATTGCCACATATAAAAAACATATTTAGTAGTTCAATATCTAGAAACTACTGCTCAGTAATGCTTTAGTATATTTAAAGGAACGTAGCATTTAAAAATTCTATTGTCAACATTTATATTGTCAACAAATATTGATAATTCAAAATGTAGCAGTGAGACATAAATAAACTAATTTGCTGCTAAGCTCTTATTTACTGAAAAATATGATATTTTGATTATTTAGAGTGGTTTAATATGGTTATTACTATATTATCGATATTATACGATGTTAAACTGTATAAATAATATAAATATCACTGTGATTACACAATAAAAATAAATAATTTGAATTAATTTAACTTAATACAATAATATTATTAATACATTTATTATAATTGAAAAAAAATAAGTTAAAAACAAATATTTAAAATTACCTTTTTATAATGTATAAAGTATTTTAGAGTTTCAATCAAAAGATATTAAAACTGTAAAACCTGTTGCAAAAAGTATTCAGATGAATATATACGTATGACGATTCCAAGGCACAAAATAAATTATTTTATTTATTCACCTCCCTTCTTAAATTATTATATATTTATATACCCTTTTAAAAGTGAATCTTACGATAGCTGAATCACATTTCATTAAAACCAATCATAGTGCGCCGAAATTTCCTACACATAAAGAGCTAATGACATTCTTTATAATAAAACAGACAGAATAAAAAATAATAATCTAGAAAATTCTGATCGATACACAAGATTGCTCCTAATTATATAAATCATTCACTAATTACTCATTGGTTACAATTTGATAAATGATTATAAACGTATGAGTTATAATTTTATGTGAGTCAGTAAGTATACTTCGAGTATATAAATACGGATAAACTTTTAATAAAAAGTAATACAATAATTAGCTTGAACGACAGAACTATTTACAAAATGTAGTTATTAATCCTATATTGAACATTACAATTATATGATAGGTACGTATTAAACTTATAAACCTATATAAACATTACAATAATTTTGTTAAATATTTTCAGTTATGGAACAAAATTCACTAAAATTCACTAAAATTCTACTAAAACATAAATATACTTAAAATTGTTAAATTCATAATGTGTTTTATAAATAAACTAGAATTTTGAAACTAGAAAATTTGGATACAGAAAGCAATTCCACTATTAAATTTTTACAAAATACACATAAACATACTTAGAAATTATTTCGTATTAGTTCACTAACTACAATTTTTAGTATGAAATGCGGGTGTTGGAATGCGGCCAAAATAATTACATCAATCCATGAGTCATTTATGAATCTTTTAATATGTATTAAGCACTGAAGCCTTTCGTTTGTACATTAAAAGATTATTTTAGAGCCAAGTTAAAACGGAATTATGGTGGTAGTCAATATTATATTTACAACGCATTAAAAGCATTTTAGGTAAGTTATTAAACAGTTGATGTAACCAAACGACAACATGCGATAGAATATTTTACACAATATTTACCAAAAATTATAAATTTACCTTTAGTGTAGATAGATCTGGAAATTGATAAATTCCGGGATTCGTAGCACAAATGTCTTTCTCCCTTACAAAAAAGTGTTAAATATAAAATAATCAACTTCGAAAACTAAATTTCACCAAATTATACGAATTGGTAGATGGTCGATGAAGTATAATCCGTTGGGAGAAATCGAACAGCACTAAGATATAAGACACCGGTACGAAGAAAGCCTCACTCGCCTAGAATGACTCAACAAACCAAAACATCTATAAACATATCACGAGAACGGGAACAGAGAAACAAGGCCAGACCTTTCCTATTGGCCAATCTTCGTAAATTGTAACCCGCATGATACCATCACGAACACTAAATCAATCCACAATGGCTGCTACAAACGCATTGCTTATTTTGTTGCCTTTCGTTCTAGTAAGGGGTGCGGCTAGTCATCACTCTCTGTTCTATGTCTGCTGTTGCCCGGAGAGCATTTCTGCGCGGTGCCTGTCCTTTTTGGAGGGTGCCTGTTTGTACTATAACTTTTTTTTATAAGTAAGGTCTCTGTTCCATGATTGTCCTCGGAACAAAGCACTCTTGCAGCCAAGCCTTGACTACCGAAAATGCTATGGTTGCGATGACAACATTCTGAGTCTGACATTGCAATTTACTAATGCTCGAGCAGTAAGCTAGCGCATGTTCCTTAGACTCACTTACTGTTGCTAAGACTAAATGACACCGTATTATATCATCTCTCCTACTGATTAGGGGGAACCGATATACTTAACTACCATGCCATGGGTATACTGACTGACTTGAGTGACGCGCTATATCTGTACTTGTGTGTAGTCTTAATTTATTAATATTATGTTGGCATAAGAAGGCAAGCACACATATCACACATTCCTGCTTCAGCACGCTTTTCTGGTAGTCTTTGTTCTTCCTTATATAGGAAGACTACAATAAAATAAGGCTAAAACAAACTTATGTAAATCTAGAAATAACAGAAAAAATTAGCACAAAGAATAACATTTGGAATATTATAAATAAAGGTAAATGATCGTATTCCAATAGATGAAATCGTTTTTCAATTAATAATTTGGGGAAATTTATGTTACTATATAGGCTACTATCAATAAAATTAATTAATATACAACAATGTAATTATAACAAATAGTTATTAGACAGTGACAAATGATCAATTGCTGATAACAAAGGAATCAGTGACAAATGATTAATGGCTGATAACAAAAGGAATCGATCGCAGATAATAATAAGCGTAAATCTATAAAATGGTAATCGAAAACTAAGATTATATTACATAAATTTTTCAGAAGTTGTACACTTAAAATATATAATTAGTTAAATAAGAAAAAATAAGCACTTGCTGAAGCAAGTGCTTGTTTTTTCTTATTTATCCCTAAAATGCTGCACAGAGCAAACCACCGTTTCATTATTATAATTAGTTAATTATACGGCAACTGAGGTCACCGCAGTTCTATTAAAATCGGAGAAAACAAATCGTATTAACTCACATGTGGTGATGAGTTTCACGTATTATTATATCATCAGTTATATCATCTATTATAACATAATATAACATATATCATAACATAATATTTAATACTCTTGTAGAATTTATAAAGAAACATAATGTTAAATTAAATAAAAAAGCTTAGACTAAAGCCAGCTTAATTTATATATATATACAGTATATAGGCGATATATTTAAGCTCATCGGACAGTTTGCGCATGACATTTGCCTATATCATCATTGTTTTAATTATAGATATGTTTCATAATTTAAAAAAAATTAAATATAGGGTTATTATAAAATGTTGATTAACATTTGATTATGTCAATAAATATTACACAATAATTTTTTAATATTTACATAAGCTATACTACAGTAGAAGTCGCCTATATTTCGAAGTCTGATTGATCAGAAAAAGCTTAATATAGGGGAATATTCGATATGGGAAAACTTGACGTTTTTATGGAAAAACTCTACGTTTATCATGTTTGACTTATTATTTCGCTATAATAATATATTTAATATTACTTCACTATTTATAGATGTCAGTTCTAGATAAGCTGGGCAGGACGGTAAAAATTTCTATGCAATTATAACTGTCGTGAAATGCGCTAAGTAAAATTGGAAAGAGAAATGATATGACTGTATATAGTATTGTATGTATGTAGCTACGTACTATAAGTAGCTATGAAATGAGCTAAGTAAAATTACTAATTAAGACCCGAAACTTTTACATAGACAAACAAATAGTTGGCTATGTAATTATATATTTATTTATTATTATGCTTTTATCTTGTCATTTTTAACACCTTCAGATTCTCATTTAGGTGCAAAATGCAATAATTTTTATTACATTCAATGTTTAGACTAAAAGCAATAATATATTATTAGTATTAAAAGTAATATAGTAAAAATAAAGGAAATAGTAGTTTTTTATATAAATATATTAGTCTACATATTTAATTATAGTTATATAAACGCAATATTAAATCTCAATATAATTGTACTATAGCATTATGGATTAGAAATCGATGGCTATATAATGATTGAAATTATAATCATTATTGCCGGAGATTTTTAATCTATAAAGTTATTATACATTTATACTTGAGCATAACTGGTAAATGTAATTGTTAATTCATGCAAGCTATGGCGGACCAGAGGGTTCAGTGTGGAAATCTCTAATATTTCCAATTTAAATTAGGTTTACCTGGTAAATCTCTAAGATTTACAATTTAGAGATTTACAATTTAAACGAGGTAAACCTTGCAGACCTCGACGTCTGCAAGGTTCACCTGGCAAATCTCTAAGAATTACAATTTAAACGAGGTATACCTTGCAAACCTCGACGCCTGCAAGGTTTACCTCGAAGTCTGTATCAGGTATACCTCGTTTATATTGTAATTCTTAGAGATTTGCCAGGTAAACCTTGCAGACGTCGAGGTCTGCAAGGTATACCTCGTTTAAATTGTAA
>JAUZND010007049.1:0-10512 GCA_034780555.1 Coelogynopora nodosa
AGAAACACTGCTGACATATGACACAGTCCAGGATCATCAGGTGAGGAACGGGTATCAAGACAGTTTCGGGCCCCTTATAGTCTTATATGGTTTTATATAGCCTTATAAGTCTGATACATGGTTAAACATTATAAATTAATTCAAATAAGTACGTAATACACAAAGCATGTTATTACGATAACTTTTTCTATTAAAATCCGCAACTAAAAACAGAACCAACTTTTCAGCCCAACGAAAATATGAGTAGTAGTGAGTAAATAAAGTAGAATTTAAGAAAATATTTCAAGAAGTTTCTCAGACATTTTTTGTTTTTTCATATTACATTTCTCTCAATTTTCATCAATAATTGTTTTCTTTCTAAGCTATCTTTGAGAAGTACGACATGAAACAGAAAAAAAATTTTTCGAACGTTCTCTCAATGAACTGTGCCACGTTACACACAAAACAATTCAACAATTCAATTTTTTACAACTAACGGGAATCTCCGAATGATAATTTATTTCATTTTGATAGATGATAAATACTTATCCGTTCTCAAATTGTATACAAACTTGTACTCAACGAGTTTCAGTGAAACCATTTGAAACAAATAATGATTTTACAGTAAATCTATACAAACAATAAGAACATTGGCATTTTTATAGTGACTGACGCGGAGGGATGGAACGAGCCATGATTTTATGTTCTCTGTCAATTCATATTTAAAGCAGCATTTAGCCATATTTATAGAAGGATCTGATGATCTGTAAGCATCGTAAATCGTCTCAAATAAGAATGCAATTACCGCTCAAAAGACCAGTAGAAGAACAGCATCACAGCGGCTAACTGGAGTCTGGATGGCTCTTTTAAATACCACCCAAAACTTGTTCCGTCAAGTTATAATTCAAGCGGCATAACAGCTTTCTGATATATAACAAGAACCGAAGTAGCTGAAGAAACCAATAATGCGGATAACATGTCAACATCATCTATTTTCTACAAAAGATATTTCAACAGCGGTCAAGAGTTGAGGACTGCTTGACTATGAAGAAAGTTGATCAACAAAGACAAGGAGAGACGAAAAGGACGAATGAAAACTAAAATTAAGCTGCGTGACACTCTTCCTTGAGGAAAGCAAAAAACAATAAAACATTTTCAGGTAAAACAGGTCGATATTTTAGATTATTTGAGCGTTTATTTGATTTCTAAAATGCGACATGAATTAAAAGTTTAAAATAAATTTACCATTTAAATATTATTACCACCTTGTATACACATATTGGGGACATTTTATTTATTATTTACCAAATAGTAAGATTCGTATGACATTCATGAAAGCAAAATATCATTGTATTTATAGTAGTGTTACGTCAAAAACAATATCGAAATCAAAGAGTGCATCTAGCGCTGATAATGAAATAATGAAATAACGAAAGATGAAAGCGTCTTGTAGAATATAGAGCTCAAAATAAAATTATGATTGTGATGTATACGGTGAGGTAGAGCCATATAAATTATGTATTTACTTTGCTTTAAATGCGTTATTATTGAAGCCGTTTTACCCAAAACCAATTAATATATAATTACCTTGACAATATTATAAATAGCATGAGTGAAAAAAAAATTGCAAACACCATCATACACAAATAAACATGAACCAAACAGCAATATACGTCATTAATGAGAAAAAATTGATGAGTGAATATATGTGAACAATATAATTGATATTCAAATAAAACTATATGACATATTTCCATATTTTAGATTACTAGACAAGTCTTATCATTATGTTGAACACGATGCACACACGGCAGACATGTGAATGTTTAATGATAATATGATCATAATTATAACAACTAAATGCTGGCATACCCCTATACAGCCAGCTAGATAATCAAACGGTGATGCGATATATGTTTCAGGTTGACGGATAGAATTGTATACTATAAGAATAATTCATTAAACTATACACGACACATGGCTCACACACATGCGATGCTAAAAGAGGCAAAGCATCACTCTGACAATTTCTCAGATTCACAGCAAAAAAATTACCAAATAATATCGATGATATTTCACCAAATTCAAGTGTAAAACATGCGATTTATTGCATTGCGAGTTACAGAAAACCGATACGATGTAGACCTGATTTTATTGTAACCTGTTAAATCAATTATGACAAAAACACTTCGCCATTGTGTGGCCGAGAGACACAAGATATCGATAAATAAATAAAGAGAAACAAATGTTTGCAGAATATTTAATAAGGAAGGTTATATTATGTAGGCAGCAGCAGGTTGTTGTTTTGAATACAATTATTTGTTTTAATAAATTCGATTCTAATCGTATTTTCGTTATATTCCGCAATAACTTTTTATAGTTTTTGGAAAATAGATCAACCAGTTCACGACAGTAAAAGACCAATTTTGTTCTAAAATATAGGATTGCTTTGTATCCGCGAAGTCTCCCCCATTTAGCACAAGACAATATTATCGGTTGTTAAATTGTGCTGCTTCAAATGGTCAAACAGGAATGAAAGTATCAATATTACAATCAGGTATATAGATCATTCCACTATAAATATACAGACTGTGTAGAAAGAAGTAGACTGATACCAAAACTTGTATTTGAGGAAGAACCGACCTGGCGATATAATTATTATACAATTCCCAAATAATTTAATTTGTAAATATATTTTTCTTATTTCAATTTGATATTTCCCGTTTTCTTTTCATTTTCAAGGGGATCGGGTTCATTATTTCCATATTGTTACTAGATTACTAAAATCGTTTAGGTGATCTGTTGATTTTTACCCCTGCGAAACTGCCTCCTAATCAAACTATCACAACATAATTTATAATCTATATGGTTAAGCATATTATAATGTACAAATTGTCACTAATAACCAAAACTAAATATTGGCAGAGGACATTTTCGGAAGACAGTTAGTTCTGGGTTCATTTTGTCTGGGGGATATTTTATCCTACACTCAATCATACATTATATTATACAAAATATAAATTAACAATTTCAAATATTTAAAAAAGTTGTTTCTCCGCAGTAATACTTTCTACCAAAATAATGAAACTTATTATTTTGTCAACTAACAGATCGTCACGAATCAACCAGACTGGATAGATATACATAGACTGACTTATTTGTAAAATGAAACAAGACACAAATGGATTTCTACTCACTGCGCGGCAAACTCAGTCCAAATCTGCCCGGCATTCTGGGACGAGTTCTCCCTCACCCTCCCCCCCTCCTCCCGCGGTGGCGGCTGCCTGCCCTCGACTGCTGGTGCATCCCTCTCCGGGGCGGGACCAGCTGGGCTCCCCCCTCCGGCCTCCCCACTGCTGTCAGCAGGTCCCGTCGTTCTTCCGCCCACGTCACCGCTGGCAATTGTGACGTCATCCAATCCCTGCGTGTTGGGGTCGGTGTTGGTGTCAATTTGTATATATATATATATAGGGACAGTGTATTGCCTCCCATTCACCAACACGACCACAAAACAAATCAAAATTAGAAATAGAAATAAAGTTGAATAAATAAATAATATTAAGATGATCTAAAGGATACAATCAGGACAGAACTCCGGAGTACATGTGTTACCATTAAACTGCAAATAATAATGTAAAATATATTAAAACGTGACAGACTACCAAATATAAATAATCAGAAGTATAACTCGGGATCGACCGAAAAGGTCACAAATAAGACCATGTGTAGCTATTGAAATGTATAATTGTGACTCTAATCGAATTTAAGTTGGAATTAAAGTTGGAAATTTAACCTAGCTTCTAAAGATCGGCGATAAACAAGAGGAATTAAAAAGACGTTAAATGTAAGAGTAAAACGTTAAAAGTACATTGTAAATAAAATAAATAAACTAACGCAATTTTCGATAATCGATAAACATAGTCGATGAACCAACACAATATGCATTTAAATTAGCTAAGATAAACAAATTAAATCAATTAAATGTTGCTCATTTTATTATCATTTATAATTGTTTACATTCATACAATGATACAACAGGACTAAAGAGAGGACTAAACAATGTTGCGTGACGGACTTTGGACCCTCAGCGGCAGTGTACCGGTTTGTGTTCGCACACCATCACACTATTCTCATATAGATTAGCACCTAATTAATTAAATTGCAAAGCACCGTGTAAGCTGGAGTGGAATTAAGGAAGTTTGAATGGGGTTTACAGTTGGAAATTGTGTTGTCTTCACATTTGAACCAACTGAACTGAATGAACAGTGACAAGATTTGATAGATACAATGTAGAAGTCGTTGCTTGACATTTAGTGGAACAATATTTGTGCACTGTGTACTTTTCACGAATATAATATGATAGAAAATCAATTGTTTATAAAAAAAATCGTAATTCATTCGAAAGTTTTTTTTTAAATTTCTACGTGCAATTACATATTTCCATGTGTGAGTATAATGTGCCATATAATGAGTATGGATTCATCATTGTGTTGCAAAGAGGTATATTTACAATAATCAAACCAATATTTTAATAATTCTTTTCATATCCAAAAGTTGTACGAGTATACTATATAATATTTTTAGCAAATATGTGAGAACATTTCTGACAAATATGAACTGTTAAAATGAGTAAAACATTACATAAAAACATTCAACAACATTGTATTATTAGTGAGTCAACTAATAATATAACGTTAACAAGTATTTCAGCAATGTATCTAACTTAATACAGATCTCCGTGTTTTTTCTGGGTGAAAAATACAGAAAGAATAAGTCATCTCATTCAAATGTATTTAAATCGACATCATTAATTTTGAAACTATTATCGAGTTAAAAAGTAATGCAATACACTGATAGATTTTTTTTACTCGTGTAGTGTTTGTCGTTTATAAATTTTTCTTTCGAAATTAAAGTCTAATATATGTATATGCATTTACTTTGGCCGATTGTGCTTCAGGGCGGTTTGGCATATCATGGTGTAGTAAATAGATAAAATAAAATAAAACTACCAATTAAAAACTAGATTCTGTAAAATCAAACGCTACAATAAAAAAAATTAATGTAAAAACTAATTCAGCAATTTACAACATGTTTTACTATATTATTATAATTATTAGTAATTATTTTATTTCAAATATTATTTTTAAATACATTTTTATCTATCAAACTCTAATAAAATATGTTTAATAAAAATTTTCTTTAACAGTATAATTAAACAAATCTTAACCGACTGTTCATTTACAAAGAAATATCCGATATAGTTATACCTGATGAGCTATTGCAAAAGAAAATGTCATTAAATTAACTAATTTTATAATTGATCTACAAAAAAAACGAGCTAAAAATTAATTTCAAAGTTTATTACAGTTTAGACACTTAAATTGTTCTCCCGTTGAGGAAGACCAAAAGCTGGAAGAGTCGTGTAAATTACCAGAAAAATAATTAATCCAATAAAGACTGTCTTTATATAGCGGTGTTCTATTCATTATAGAGAACGATTCATTAAATATATCATTTCACTTCATTTCCTTTTTCCTCTCATATTATACATCACCTGCTGTGGAGCAGCCGCCTGTGGGGGACCCTGGCCGCCTACACTCGGCTTCCTGGGAAGGGAAGGTCGGCCACCGCCACCGCCACCGCCCACGCCTCCACCAAACCCGGTGGTTCCGTGTTGGTAGCGCAACTGCAGGTGGTAACCTCGTCGGGGATAGCTGGAGCGCCGTTTGGCCTGCTTAGCCGAGGGCTTCGTCAACAAAATTCACAGCAGCGTTAATAAATAATTAAACAATATATACTGTATATATATATATATATGTCGACGTGCAAAGGTTTGTGAATTTTAGTTATTTTATATAATTTTATTCTATTTTTTGATAAATATTTTTCTTTCTTCGCAATAATGCGACAAAACAAAAACATTCTTCCTTATAAATATTCAACAATAATATGCAAAACCCTTATTTTCCATCATTCATTGTTTATATATTGTTATTATTATATATTTTTACTACGAATAATATTGTATTATAACCATTGTTATATTTCGGAATTGTATCTTATAATTAATAAATGAACAATTGGGACGGAAGTTATATAATTAACATTTTGTCTAGACGTTATTTATTTGATTACCTGTTGACTTTTTGTGTTATTTACTTTATGGTCCTTTATGGTCCTTTATGGTTCTTTATGGTTCTTTATGGTCCTTTATGGTCCTTTATGGTTCTTTATGGTTCTTTATGGTTCTTTATGGTCCTTTATGGTCCTTTATGGTTCTTTATGGTCCTTTATGGTCCTTTATGGTTCTTTATGGTCCTTTATGGTTCTTTATGGTCCTTTATGGTCCTTTATGGTTCTTTATGGTTCTTTATGGTCCTTTATGGTTCTTTATGGTTCTTTATGGTTCTTTATGGTTTTTTATGGTTCTTTATGGTTCTTTATGGTCCTTTATGGTCCTTTATGGTTCTTTATGGTTCTTTATGGTTCTTTGTGGTCCTTTATGGTTCTTTATGGTCCTTTATGGTTCTTTATGGTCCTTTATGGTTCTTTATGGTTCTTTAGGGTTCTTTATGGTCCTTTATGGTTCTTTATGGTTCTTTATGGTTCTTTATGGTTCTTTATGGTCCTTTGTGGTTCTTTATGGTTCTTTATGGTTCGTTATGGTTCTTTATGGTTCGTTATGGTTCTTTATGGTCCTTTATGGTTCTTTATGGTTCTTTATAGTTCTTTATGGTTCTTTATGGTTCTTTATGGTTCTTTATGGTTCTTTATTGTCATTTATGGTCCTTTATAGTACTTTATGGTCCTTTATGGTTCTTTATGATCCTTTCTGGTCTTTTATTGTTCCCAGCCAGTAATAAATGCTTGCGACGCCCATGCCCGTGCCAAATTATGTTTTAGGAACTCCGACTGGAGACTAGTTAACACCGCGCATTCAGCTGAATTGAACTATTATTTTAAACAACAACAACCAAACTCTATTATTCACCAGACGAGCCATGCCGGCAGTTGACGACGACTCGAGGCCCGCGGCGTCTCCCTGGGGGGCGGCGGCCGAGCTGTCCGCACCACTGTTGCCGTTGACGACCGAAGCGGGCTGCTGCAGCTCAAAGGTGTAGATGGGAATGCTCTGGAGCTCCACCTTGACCGTTGGCGGCTGCTGCTGAGTGGCCGAAGTTGGGCCGTCCGTCACACTCTTCGCCCGGCTGCGCAGGTATGTCTGTTGGCGGAGAGGTGGTTGAATGCGCAAAAGGGGTGCGGTATGGTTGTGTTGGTTTTCAATTGAGAGGTTGGGAATATAGTAATAGATATATTCAATATAATGTACAATACACGAACAAAAACTAATATATATGTAGTTAAATGTTAGAAAGAAACAAAATCATTAAAAATTAACAATTACTTAGAAACAAAAAACTGTTTTAATAATTTAACCCATTTCCGGTTAAAAAATAAGAACAATAGTTTATTGTTTTTGCTAATAATCTGTTGGAAGCAATAAATCCAAATATAATACGCTATTTAAAAAATT
This sequence comes from Coelogynopora nodosa, assembly GCA_034780555.1. Lineage (NCBI taxonomy): Eukaryota > Metazoa > Platyhelminthes > Proseriata > Coelogynoporidae > Coelogynopora > Coelogynopora nodosa. The sequence continues at coordinate 7,514 of JAUZND010007049.1, forward strand.
GATTATAATTAAAATTAATTATTTACGGGTAAATATTATATTACATTAGATTTTTTCACTTTCAATCTTTACTGTAAAAAGTGTTGTTTATTTAGTTATGTATTAATCTCAATTTTCACATTTCTAAATAGGAATCTACGTATAAAGTTAGTACTATACAATATAATAATTCGATTGAAATAAATACACTATACGTTTACAGAAGTTTTACTTTTTCTGCCACTCAGGTTTCGGTAATAAACCTTTTCCGAGCAATAAATTCAATAAAAAGTTAATACAAGCATAATCAATACAAACATAATCAATACAAAAATAATCCATACAACATAATCAATACAAGCATAATCAATACAAGAATAATCAATACAAACATAATCAATACAACATAATCAATACAAGCATAATCAATATAAGAATAATCAATGCAAACATAATCAATACAAAAATAATCAATACAAATATAATCAATACAAACATAATCAATACAAACATAATCAATACAAACATAATCAATACAAGCATAATCAATAAAAACATAATCAATTGAAAGCAATTGAAATGAACTTAAACATTTCACTGAGAATGCCCAGTTTTTCAAAGTAATAATGAGGAGGAATAGCATCATCGCATCATCCCGTCATAAGTTAGAATTAGCAACAACCAATAGTATTTACTGAGAAGAAACAATCTGTGTATTAATTAATTATATTCCTTTTACTGATTCCTTATTAATATTTAAATTAAATCAGTATATTATTTAAAGTTGAAATTTATCTACAGTTATCACAATCATTTTTATAAAAATAAAATATGTAAAAAGATATCATATTTTTTTATATTAAAATTATTGCTAGAAAAAGGTTAGTGGCCGAAAACTAGGTCGCAAAAATGTTATAATAACTAATTCTGTTTTTTTATTTTAATCTTAATTGCAGTAACATGTATTGCATATACCTGCTTGGTTAAAAGCAATTTTAAAATAAATTTTAATTAATGCTAAGTATTGCATTTTTTAATTGCGTTTAAAAATAATTAAAGATTAAAAATATATTATTACAAAAAATATATTTACCAAAAATAAAATTTATAAAAGTCAGTGAAATACTATGAAAGTGTATATTTCTTATATATTATATGGAATTATTTTTAACCTTTGCTTGACGAAAACATATTACAACATCTTTGTAACAATGTAAACTGGATTTAAAACGATCTAACTCGTTTTTCATGTTACGCATTCTGCATTTTTAGCCAATCAACATTCTTTTATGATTTTAAATTTTAAAAAGAGAAGGTTCAATATAATTTATATATATATATAAATATAATATTCTATTCTATTTGTAAGGTATACCAACAGGAAATCTATCGTATCAGTTATCCTCCAACAATGCCAAGAAATAGGGACATATTTTATTTCAGCAGTGGCGGAAATAGGGCGATCGAAATAGACACTTGCCTTATAGTATTCTATAACAAAGCCTGTCTCTAAATAGTTATCCATTTCATACAAGTAGTAATTGCATCATATAGCGGAGTCATTTTCTGCCCCATTTCTCCTGAACAAATGTTAATGGTGTGTAATTTTACGTAGTTATTAATTTAATTACATCTTTTTAAAACATTGAAATATTTCCTCGTTTTAATTCAAACAGTATACAGAAGAAATATATTTAGTTAGAAGGTAGCAACTATTACCATTTTTATGTATCGCCTTAAGCAGCACTATAAACATAATAACTCAGCAGAATACTAACCTTTGCAGTGGAGGACGAAGGATTGGCTGAAAATGAGATTTTATAAGAAAATTATGTTCCTTTAATGTTACTCGTTACTTTAAGAAGTGGAGACAAGCGCTTTGTTTAGCATTATCAGTATTTCTATAATTGCATTGAACAATAAAAGTGAGTTTAGACAGTAAAATGACACTGCTAGTATATTGTACAAAAAAACGTATATTTCGCTAATATATATACTTTTTAATATAAAATTATTGTATATTCCGTTTTGTATTTCATAAATAAATAATGCTTACAAAATCCTTACTTTTTAATAAAAGTGGAATTCTTAATATTACATACATACATATAGTGTTTGTAAGTGTGGATGATATGTTATGAAAAATAGCTACATAGTAATATATTGTTAGCGTATATGTATTATAGAATAAAAAATATTATAACATGTTGTAAACAGAAAAAGTATAGTAGGTGACATTTTTCGTGCAAATAATATTTGCAAGATTTTCTCGCTTTTCATTAGGCTTACATAGTGTAGTACTAACATTTTAAATGTAATATTAACCATAATAAATTATAATTATAAACTGTGAATATAGAATATTTATATGTGTGTATGCATACAATATTGTATAGGGCTATATACTAAATATCATGATTATGCAAATAAAATAAGCACTATTTTTCTGTGCTATAGTCTTCCTATAAATTTAAAATAGAAAACATAAGAAAATATAATAATATTAATTTTGGCAGTTATACTATAGGACAGTTTAGTTTTAATTAAATTCGATGGGAAAAATATCATCACAACTATTGTATATCGGTAAAATATAAAGCATGTTTCAGAATACTAAAATTTAAAAAATATAAATTTTAATGTTTTTATTCTAGTAAATTGAATCTACAAAAGTAAAATAAATATTTTTTAAACATAATTAAAGTTTACTGCTGAGTTGCCGTTGAGGGACATATTTTCATATTAGTCATATTTTCGTTCCTTTTTTATTATAAATATTAGTTGTTACACATGTTTTCTTTATGATCCGGTCTGTGCCCAATTATTCTTCCGCTTTTTTGGATTTGACAGACTGTCTTTTAAATCCACAGATTTGACTTGCCATCTGATCACTACAGGTCTGTTTTACATAGAGTACAAGCTGTGTTTGGATTGTAAACATATTTTATAAATAATATTTGTGGTTTGATGATAACTCATTCCTTTTGTTTGACCTTTCTGGAGTTTAGTCATGAATGTTG
>JAUZND010007050.1:0-10511 GCA_034780555.1 Coelogynopora nodosa
GTCGACCCCAAATCCTTCGAGAACGTGAAGGCCAAATGGTACCCAGAAGTCCTCCACAACTGCCCCGAGACACCGGTCGTCCTGGTCGGCACGAAACTAGATCTGCGCACCGACGAGGATACGGTGGAAGAGATGAAGACGAGAAATCTTGAACCGATATCCTTTGATCAGGTATAGAGCTGACGTTGTGAGAAGGATTATATCATTTTTGTTCGTGAACTACTAGAAACAATCGCACGCTAATTAACATGTGGGACCTGCGAAACTATGATATATGTGATTTATACAATAAGTTATTGTAAGTTTAGCATAAAACTTGTCAATATCATTGGTCTACATTACATAAATCCTATTATTACCAGGGGCAGGCCTTGGCACAGGAAGTCAAGGCGGTCAAGTATGTCGAATGTTCCGCAATGACCCAAATGGGGTTGACGTCTGTCTTCGATGCAGCCAAACGCTCCGTGTTCAGTGTTACCAAGGACAAACCAAATCGTAATGTCCCACCAAGTCCAACTAAGAAAGACAAACCAAATCGTAATGTCCCACCAAGTCCAACTAAGAAAGGCAAACCAAATCGTAATGTCCCGCCAAGTCCTTCCAAGAAACCTCTGCAGTTGACAACATTGCGTAAGGATTTAAATGAAAACAATTGATATATTTCCAATTATACTAAAGATTATCTATTTAAATATTCTGTTAAAAATAAATATGAACATTGTCAGACATTATAGTAAAATATATAACGTTATCAATCATAAATTGTAATTGTTTTGTTATATTTACTTGTTTTTATGTAATAATTTAAACTTTATTTAATTGAAAACAATTATATTTATTATGGATTTTTTAAAACTTATTTTTATGATATTCATTACGTTAACCTTTGCAGAATTATAAAAAAATATTCAATATTACTTATTTCGTAATTATATATATGTATTTTTTATTTTCATGAATACAATTGGACAAAACAAGACATTAAATGTTGTATCGTGGGAGATAGTGACGTAGGAAAGACCTCTCTTTTGATAACTCACATAAGAAATGACTTCCCGCGAGAGAAACTTGCAACTGTGTTTCACAATTATAATGCCCAAAGTGTGACGGTTGATGGCACACCCATTGATCTTAGTCTATGGGACACCTGTGGTGAGTATTTATACACCTTTAATAATTATGATTTAAACAAGAGTATAAATATGGCATCATAAATCATGTAAATTCTATATTATTCACCACCATTATTGCAGTAAAATAAACGTTAACATTTACAAACAATTTTGTTACAGTTTACCACAATTTTCTATAATTGAAGGCATCAAAAATCCCATCATTGAACAAACTCGAACTTAATATCAACGTATATTATTTAAGCATATATAAACAAGTTAATTATATTTAATATATACCTTCCAGAAAATTATTCTGTCGTACTTTATGTCTCATAACTCTAAAGTTAAAATAAACAATAATATTTATTTTATAAAAATATACTTAATAACAAATTCTGTTTTTATTAAACTTCCATATGCATTGCAAGAAATTGTATCGATTCATTTTTGTAAGGAAAAATTGGTTAATGAAATTTTCCCTAAACAACCCGATATTTACATATTAAAATATTAACAATTTGATTTAAAAAAATCTTCTTGATTATATAACTATTAAAGCACTTAATAATAAACACTACAAATAACTATGTATCTATATAACATTTATATATATATTCATTGAATTATTATAAATTATTTTAACAGAAGTATTTTACTTCAGAAAACAATAATACTCTTATAACGGCTAAATATTTTAATAAATAAACAGATTTCAATATAAACACTAAATATGCTAAGGCTTAAAATCGACGAAAAAATCAATACTGCGCAAATTGCGTTGAAAAAATTAACCAATCAGTGCACGTATATGAGTTTGTTGGCAAAAAGAAATCAGCTGTTTTATTGCTTTTTATTCTGAATTAATACGTTTTTATTAGTTAGTATTTGAACACAAGTGTTATCGCAATTGTTATACTTCGTAAATAATTATATCGGCATAACCTAATTTTTAATTACAACACATTTTTTTGGCGGAACGAAATGAAGCCCTTTTGTTGTGAATAAGATTACACGAAATGAGATTAAGTGAAACAATCTTTACAAGGTTCACTATGTTTTTTCGTTCAAAGTCTTGAGAGATTAACAAACCTATGCATTTTCGAAAACGTTATGACATGGCCGAAGAATCTAAATGTATATATATATACTTTGCCGCTATTTAGAAATTTCAAAATGGCGGCCATAAAATATATGTTTGGGTCTATTGCGGTCTCCAATCACCCCACGAAACTTTTAAAATATGCTAATCCTATGTTTTAAGTTGCAAGGAAATCAATAAAGCTATAGAGACAGTGTTTAGACGACTAGAAAACACAAACAATAACTAAAAACACTAATAACATTGGCCCTACTGTTTTCAACAATTTACATAATGAAATATATATTTAATAAAGAATAGTAAGTTTACATAAACCAAATCAATGAATAAACAATAATAAAATACACGATACTAGAATATCCCATTTACAGTTCTTCCACTATCCTGTGTATCACATCCGACAATGCAGTCTGAATCATTCTCCACATTCCGTACCACACAAGCAGAGGTCAGTGAAAGTTAAATAATTTGTTTTATATGAACATATTTCTGGGTTGAGCAATTGAATCCGGTATAGAACCTTGGTGCTGTTGAGTACTATGTACCATAACTTCTGTCATCCTGATGATAGCTATGTTAAAGTGGGTCGAACAGCTGTTGTCTCCATGACAGTGGCTTGACACAAAACCCTACTTTGTACTCTCACACGTTCAATATGCTTCTTGAGTGTACCAGTTCTGGGAGGCAATTTGTTGTTCTCTGCCAGGTGTGTGCTGAGCAGATGGCACCTTAGGTCAGGCATACTTGCTATATCTGAAAACCTTTTGGGCAATAATCGATACATACAAAGTTCACCAACTTGTCTTTCACTTCTTGTGTTAGGTCACCAGTTTCAATAGTGCTCTGACTATGTCGCTTTCAACGTGAGAAACGACCACCGTTGTATGCTCCAGTGAAGGCGTGAAATATAGGTAATGCGTTTGCCTTTTATCTTTCTGGCGCCCTCCAGATTGGTCCTGCTTCAACGATAGCTAATACCTTTGAAGTCGAAGTGTTTTTGCAGAGTTTATCGTATGCTACAATAGCCCAAACCAAGACATATTTATCAGGGGAGAAGAAGTCTAACTGTGCTTGGGGGCACCGTTGTGATGCTGCTGCTGCTAAGCTGATCCCCAATGTGTACGCTTCATCGTGATTATTTTGGTCAAACTGCATGCTCCGGTTGCTTTTGGTATCACCAGGTGCTGACGAAATTACCAATTTCGGGGAGTGTTCGTTATATTTAAGTGTCGCATCAACAAGGTATATACCGATAGGTAAAGTTTGATTTTTTCGTGATATAAAAAACGACTCATTCATACATGTTTTCTGATTGCATCATCTACAATATGATATTTAATAAGGTCTTTGTCTTAACATTGCTTCTCTCTAGTTTTCTGCTTCAATAAATCGGCTTTGTAAGTGTCAAAACAAGAATAATCTCATCGAATCCTGCGATTAAGGTCATCAGCCGCTCTTGAAATGCGAACCGAGATTTTTTACTGTGATGATTGACACGGGTTCCTTGGGTATCTGGTGGACGAGCACCTTCCCATCAACAACAGAAATTATATGACTAGTAGAATGTATTGGTTTTCCGGTATCATCATTTCTTACCACCATCGTCATGAGTCTATTTTGTCTTTCCGAATCTCTCAAGACTATAAATAAGCTTTGACATGTGTAATTTACATGTTGCTATTTAGTTGTTAATTCATGAGACATGCTTGCTATGCGTGATATATACAATTATACTTTTTAAATTGCAAAGCCATCCATGAAATACGTACGATTACATTTTTAAAATGTTGACACCAACTCCCCTATACGTTTTTGCAGTAAATCCACGCTACACCCTTCTAAGCACGCGAACTTTATGGATAGTTCCTATGTGAAATTTACATATTTGTATAAGGCTGAAGCATTATCCATTTTGATTAAGATTTTCAGGTGTTCATATCTCCTGATTTTAGCTATAGGCTATACATGCAATACAAACAGTAAAATGTAATCAGTTTAACTATGTTTTTGTTTGGTATAAATTGGAATATTGTCAGAGCTATAATAAAATAGTAGACCATAAATTACCTGTTCTTAGGGCACTGTTCTGTTCATTTCTTACCATAATTGAAAGTATTTGAGACTTGTTGTGTAAGAGTGGAGTATTTAAAAATAAATTTAATAACAGCAACTAATTTAGGTTATATATATCGTATTTACTATAAATTAGAAGCCTAGGGCTTCTATTAATTTTTTACATAGAGTGGTGGACTTTTATTGGAAAGTAGGCTATTAATAGAGAGTTAGGCTTGTATTTAAAAAGGCTGTTAATTTTATAAGATAATAATAATTAATCAGTAAATAGCAAACAGTTTCCACTGAAATACTGAAATAGACTTCCGCTTGATGATAGGCATGTTGCAATATATTGAAAGCAAGTAAAGAAATGATTCATATAAGGTTTGAAAATGATTCATCCAATGAGATTATAGCTAAATATTGATCGGTAGCATAGATAGTAGAAGGTAGTTAGTATATTTTGTTTGCAGCTAAAACAAAACATCGTACGTATTCTATAAATAAAAGTAGGCTTCTATTAGAGAGTAGGCTTCTAATAATTTTTACTTAGAGAGGTGGGCTTTTATTGGAGAGTAGGCTATTAATAGAGAGTAGGCTTCTAATAGAGTACATACGGTATGATTAAAAATAATATTGTTTTACTTTTAAATACTTTTCTTCTGGAGTACATCTTTTGTTCACAACCCTCCTACTTAACATCCACCCTGCTAAGATCGTCTGCGACCTCTGTCCTACCCTGAAACGGAGGTGTTCCTAGTGTGCTTCTCACTCCTCGACGACAGGTCATTCAAGCATGTGCGGGACAAGTGGCTCCCCGCAATCAGCTATCATTGTCCCAGGACACCGATAGTCCTTGTCGGCACGAAGCTGGATCTGCGCAATGACAGAGAAGCAGTGAAAAATATCCAGGAGAACATCAAGTCTTCCCCGATAACCTTTGCTCAGGTATGGGAAAGACAGAGAAAAGAAGGAAGGATTTATCAAATTTCTCTCATGAGTTTTCTTTCACTGGTCCAAGATCATGTGGTCCACTTTAATGGCCCGCTTCGAAACTAATATATATATATATATTATATGTATTAACTAGTTATAATTTGTATTAAAGTAAAGAACAATAAAAATACTTTTTTATTATCGGATTTATAAGTGTCAGGCCTATGACATTATCGAAAGGATGTCATAACAGAGACTAATAACAGAAAATAAATGTTTTAACATTATATTTCTTGATTGAGTTACAAAGAACATTTTATGCTCATTACACATGTTCATACAATTATTTTGGTATACTTCCTCGATATTGCCTCGATAACCATAATAAAAATATCTATTCGTGCACTAGATTTCAGTTTAATTGTTGCCAGTAGGAAGCGTGATATCTTTAAGGGGGAAGAGAGGTCCCCTCCGTCAAAGACGTAAAATCGTGTATTGTATTTCACAAATATCGTGAAGGGTTAACCCTTCGTACGTGGAGGGGGGGTATGCCCATTTATTTTCAAAGAAATTAAGTTTTTTATTGAACTATAACACGTATTACCTTGATTTTTTTACTCAGTGGCTAAAATACTTTTATCTAACTAAAAAATATAATAAGAAATAATTTCGAATATACAGAAAAAATAGTGTTATTATTGATCCATTTTATATCCCCTCCCTTAGTTTTCATACTTGCAGAAGATATTAGAAGTTGATCTTGCAACATTAATAGAAAAAAAGTTTATCATAAATAATATCCATTTAACTTGATTATCAAAATTAATTATTAAAATAACCAGCAATTTAAAGTAATACTTAAATAACATTTATACTACTTATAGCTTATTTGTAGAAGTAGTATAATTATAAAATATATCAATAAATATATATACATATTGTGACCAGGAATCAGATGCAAAAAGAATCAAGTCTATTGGTTGCATTGAACAAAAGTGATAGCATTTATTGGTCAATATATAGCATATATGGTTATTTTCCTATAGTTTTCCTAACTGGAGTTTATGATGTAATCAGGTCATAAAAATGATACCAATCGATTAATTTTTTTGAAATTAAAAATCACTCGACAAGCATTTAGGATACCAAATATCTGTATACCAAATTTCAGCTTAATGAGATGATAGGAAGTTTGGTTTTCCTGGGAGGTAAAGTACCCCCTCTCCACGTAGAAAACCCTAAAAAGTATGTCCACGTACGAAGGGTTAATATAACATTCGATTCATATTCAATCATTAATTTCATACTTTTTTCGGAGGTAAAACTAATCAGTTTATTGAAAATAGTTTTCTCGCTTATACTATATAACTAAAATCGATGTTTAAAAGATTTCTTGTAAACGAATTACATTTGTATTAATATTTATAATATAGGATTTTGTCTATAATTTAGTAGTATAATTTTAATTATTTTATTAATTATTTATTAATTATTATTAATTATAATTATTTAATTATATTCCTGTCAGAAATTATAACATTACAAATGACATCAGAATCCCTATAATACGGTATAAAATTATTTCAGGAAAGGAAACACTCCACTTCATGAGGCCGTAATGCTGGGATTGGATGGAGAAGAAGTTCTTAATGCTTTAATCAGGTAAGCTGGACATAATATGATAAATTTGGCTATGAAAAATAATTAACTAATAGGGCTATGAAAAAACGCTTGGATTCATAATCTGACGTATTTTTTTATTAAAACGTTCATCGTGATGGTAAAATTTTGTTAAAAGACCATGTACGACAAGATAATGTTTCAAATCATCACTCTGTTAAAGTAAAACAAACATATAATTAATGATTAAATTGTTAAACAAGATTTCAGTCTACGATAAACCCATATATAGATAAAAGAAGTTGGTCAATATTTTTTTTAATTTGTCCAATTAGTTGAGTGACCATATGACTAACAAAATTTTAAAATCAAGCTCCCAATATATTTTTACATTATTATATTATTAAGTTATAAAAAATTACTTCACTTGGGACCAATATTTAAAATATGAAATGTTGTTGAATTCAACGTCAGTCATATTAAACATTAAGTAAGTATGCTACGCACTCCTCGACTTGCCACTTGTGAAAGAGTTTGCAGATCTAAACCAAAGAACTTTTATTATAATAAATTTGCTATAAATTTCTTCGATCTAAACTGTGTGCGTGATACAGCCGCCCCTCCGCCTCCCCTCCATCCAATGCAGTTGCAACGCGAACGTTCACAAGAAGAACGACAAGGGGGACACCCCCTATGCAGTAGCGGTGGCCTCCAAGTGTGATCCCATCATCAAGAGACTCGCCTCCAAAATGAATCAGGCCGAGTTAGATCGAATGGTGCAGCCGAGGCATGATGACGACAATGGTGACGTCTAGACGTTTTTCCATTGTTTATTATTATTGTTTGCCGTATGATATCAAACCTTATAGTTTGATGGTCGTCACTGTCTTCAGCACTTGTTTAGTAAGCGACTAGACTGCGGCTTCATTACATGTTGTCTTTAGTTATCGAACGAAATTGGTTTGTCTGTAGATATCGTTTCTACGATGATGAGATTTTAATTTTTTTTCTCCTCGTTATTATCTGCAGCTACTCTTTAAATAAATATTAATTTTCAATGATTCAAATAATATATTTCATTTTTACAGCATAATGAATTATAGTGAAAAATATTAAATGTGTATTTAATTTTTTTCCAATATGTATTGTTTTCTATGATTTTAATCTATAAAAATGCACCAAATTGATAAATGAATGTTGTTAACTTTTTATTTCTGCTTTTATCTATAATAAGTGTAGAATAGTGTCTACAGCGGTTATATCAACTATTAAATTTTTTCAAGGCTACTATGTATCCATTCAATCATTCTGTGTTTTAACATATTGTTCTGATTCATTTTACAGTACTCTTATGAAAGTTTAGTAGCCCTCACAATCAACCCTGACACCCCTATATGTTATTTTTAATTTATTTTCGCATCAATTGTTATCATATATCTTCGTAGCAAACTCTGTAATATTATTTCGCATACATTGATTTGGTTCTTTGTATCGTATAGTGTGACCTGAATCAATGGTTGACATTAATTAGTGCATGTAGTGTCCATCATGTTGCCTGGTGTAACTCGATTTATATAAGTTTTATGACGACAACCATTATTGTACCTATATTTCTTCTGTGTCCTTATTTGTTTTTAACTTTATTATCATAATGGTCTAATTTAGTACTTAATTATTGTTGTATTACAAGCAAACAATATAATATATTGTCAATCTTCATGTAATGCCAGAACTTGTAGCTTGTTTTTGTTATCAGGAAAATATATATTTATTTCGGTTTGTTCCGTTTTGTTCCGTTTTGTTAAGTATTTAGATAGCTGAATGATGGGTAATAAATTTTTGATAATATATTTGAAATTATTCCCAAACAAAAATTACTATTTAATATACTATAGTATAATTGATTTCAAAATTTACTTTTATAATGGTATAATGCTGTCATTATTAATTACTATAAATTTGGAATTATGCATTTTTTAATGATTCAGTGTAGCTGTGTCTAAAATGTTTTTAGTAAGAATATGAACTATTACAAACAATATACTTCCACATATTATCTAAACCAACATTGTATAAATGTTTTACTTTAGTAAATATCTTTAATAAAAAGTATTAATTAATATTTTTATATAATATATTTATGATTTTTAACGTTATTTTTATAATTTTGTACATAAATTGTGTTCGGAAATTTGTTCATTGTTTATATTAATGAATAATATATTAATAATTAATGATAAATAATATTAATAAAATGTATAACAATACTTCTTGATAAATTTACATATATAATAATATTAAAGTTTTCAACATGCATGTTGTTTATTTTATAAAGCGAAAATACAAAAAATAGTATAGGGCTATACTCCGAACAATACCGTAATGTATACACAGATTCATGCACTGATTGATTTTGTTTAAATTAATTGAAATTATGCTGTAATAATAACTAAAAAAAATTCTGAAATATATAAGTATTAACTTCGCTTCCGCTCGGCTTTCTTTAAATTTTAAAAACCTTAATCACAGCACATTATATTAAGTGGAGAATATTATAATTTTAAGTTCATATAATTTCCTTAAGTAATATGTAATACATTAAATTTAAGATACCGTAATATATATGATTCATATAATGGAATTAATTAATACGACAAGACAGTGATATAACAAATTATTTTATCTGACGCTGTTACTCTGTCGTTACTTTGCATGTATGTCTTGTATTATAATATTCACTATAATAGCCTATCTCTAAATAATTTATAAGGCTGTCGATAGATGCATAATCTATTAACACATTTATTAACCAATTAACTATTAATTAAGTAAATTTGAAAATAACTAAATAGGGTTTAAATTCGATTCGTTTAAAATTCGATTTGCAAGCAATCAATTCAAGTACTTCCAATTGCTTCCAATTATTCTCTTATTTGCGAGTAAAATAATATTAGACGTACGGCATAAATATGGATCCGAATATATTTATTAAAATTACCTGAAAACTGTAAGATACTTGATACTAAGGACTATTGGTATGGTGTATAGGTTTTGATTATAATACTTGTATATATATTTATAAAAATCCAGATATCAATAATGTAAAATTAAATATTTAACATCAATAATGTAAAATTGAATATTTAAATCAATAATGTAAAATTGAATATTTAAATCAATAATGTAAAATTGAATATTGTAAAATTGAATATTTAACATCAATAATGTAAAATTGACTATTTAAACAATAAATATTTATTAAAAAATTATAATATTTTTTATATACAATATATAACAATTTCAAAGGTTATTCAAAAATGTAATTTAGATAGTTCTGAATTGCGTTTTCAACTTTTCCAGTATATTGTATACAAATATATATTGTATATGGAATCGAAAATGCATGGAAAATTAGAAAGCTGCAAAATATTTCAGATTATCACCTTAATGGATTTTGAGTAAATAATATATAAGGTACGTGAGGGTTAGTTTAACCCCATGTTTAGTGATTCTGGGTTTAACTTTGAATAACTGGATTTACGTAATTGGCTATTTTTCATAACTATTGTGTTTAGAATTTGTAAAAGATGCTTAAATGTATTAGTATATTACGTACCGCGAATAGCGGGATTATAAAATTCGAGAGTTGCAATTTAGTCCCGAGGGCTTTAAATGCAACTCGAGGA
>JAUZND010007052.1:0-10509 GCA_034780555.1 Coelogynopora nodosa
TTGATTTATATTTTATTATTTCTGATTTATTTATTTTCTTTCTATCTGGTGAGCTGATTTTGCCTGATTGATGGTTCTAATCAATTTTATAGATACTTTAAAATATAACACACCTGTAGAATTAATAAATATTTTTCATTCATTGTTGTCCTAGCTTTGGTTTTCAAATAATATACTGTAGTGTGTATACTGCATTTTATAGGGGCATATGCTCATATTATAGGGGGGTCAGCCAAAGCAAAAGCATGTGGTCAAAAATGCTGAAATAGGGTGTACATTACTTTATGCATGGCCCCTTACTAAATCTAAGATTTACAGAGCCTGATTTGTTTTCCAAAATATCAAGTCAGCATACTTCAGTCTTGACAATTTAAAAAAAATTTGTTGTGGCATCAAAAAGTTGTTTGATGCCCCACCTTAAACTTAATATTTATAATATTATAAAAGGTTAGGAATATGTGAAGATAAAGAGGGTACTAACACTGTCACTGTTAGCATGTTAACCACATTGTAAAATACAACCCAAATTGTGTAAAGCCTTAAAAGGTCATTTAAACTGTATATATTATATATATAGCCATAACGCACACCACTTATATAAATTTACTTTCAAATCAATAAAACGATAAAATATTTTTCTATAAGTAACAAATCTGATAATTTGAATATATTTGAATACACATTGTTAGTAATTTACATTATATTTACATGTCTATTTACTAAATATTATATAAACACAGTATATTATATATACATTATATATATATTTACTAAATAACGATATTAAATTAAAGAAACATTGGCAGCCTTAAAATGAAAAAAATTAAATAAAGCCGCCTCAAATATTTCATTTATTTCATTTAATAAAACAAAAATTAATTATGTTATTAATAAAATAAGTAAAAGATAAGTAAAATAAGAATGTAAACGATGTATAACTCCAAATTAAGTTTAATAAATTTTAGCCATTCCGTCGCAGTCTTATTATAAAAGTGGTTTGATGATACTATTAAATTGAAATTTATTCAATTACTTATTTAATTAATTCAACAAGCCCACATTCATATTAAACCTTATAAATATCATATGCAGATGTATAGTATAGTGTTAATATATTAGTATTATCATTATATTATTATTATTAGTAGTAGTAGTAGTAGTAGTTATATATATTAATATGTGGGCCATACCCAATTTAATAAAATAAAAACAAATAAGCCTTTGGGTATTATCATAGTACAACAGCAAGATGTTTCGGTATAATTTATTGTCAATATATAATTAATGGCAATATTTCATATTGCTTAAGTAGCGTATAAATATAGAGAGAGTAATCGGACCAATACAAGCTACAATCTAGAATTGTTATACGATATTAAAATTGTATATATAATAAATTCATAAAGTTGTAAAGCTCACTGGGGTGTAGGTATAAATCAATTAATAAATAAAATTACATATTGGTAGTTGTATCTATCAAGGATAAAGTCTAAAACGAAAATTTTTATATGTCTGACGAAATTTAAATATCAAAAAATTATATTGGGATAAAAACTGCGAATTAAAATCACCTTTAAGGCTACTATTAAGTAGATTAACATTCCTATGTTTAATTAGATTAAATTTTATATGTTTTGTATGTTGTAATAATTTGATCTGACCCAATTTACACTAGTTAAATGAAACAATACGGTGTATATAGAATATTTATGTAAATGTTCATGAATGTAGAGTGATATATTTAAAAATCTTCTTCAAATTTTAAATAATGTAAATTTTTCTTTTTTATTTACAATTGTAGGGTTCCTTTTCGTTTTTATAAATCCTTAAGTACTTCTATAAATATATATTTCATGTAAGGTTTAATATATGTTTGGTGAGTCATTTCGCTGCTATAAGGCGGGTTAGCGACTTCACAAATCGTACTTGAAAATATTCCAAGATCTTTATATATTAATGTTTTATTGAATATATAAAAATAATATTGATAAAGCATGGATATTGTGAGGTAAATAATGTATGTGAATGATGAAACAAGTACTACGTTAAGTTTATATGAACTACCACGCCGGCTCAGTAAGAAAAAGTAGTATTAATTTCAAGAATGAGAACGGCAGACACAAAAATTCGAGGAAGTAACATCAACGGGGTCCATATGGCGAGGCGAGCAGCCGACCCTCTGAAAAGCTCCTTAGCGCAAAAAATTTGTAGTTTTTACTAAATAGCCTTAATTTTTAAAAGTTAATAATGCTACGATATGAATTGTGAGACCAATCAACAAATATTGAAATCCGAGGAACTAGGTACTATAGCCTGTACAATAAGACTAACATGAATCTACTGACATTTATGAGTATAGTATACAAGAACCAATAAAGCAGTTAAATTATCAAACGGAAAATGTCACATTACTGCCTATATGTTTTTCAACAACGTTTATAACAATCCCGCTTCTCATGACATAGTAACGTTACCTTCGTGCCTCATTCCGATTGTAGTTCTCATTGTATTCTTCTGCCAGCATGCGCATGATAACAGGAAACAATTTTACTTGACGGTCAAACAAGAAACAAATTCTATATATACACAAAATGCCAATTATTATTTTTATAATACATTTTCCCACCTTTCCCCAAGAAATACATATTAGAACAATAGAAAAATACACGATTATATTTCAGCAAATATGACAGTAGCCTATGTACAAACCACAACCCACAAATCAAAGTAATAAAAAACATTCCACCACAATAGTTCCTCAACATTGCACAAAACAAACAACACGAGATGTTCTACCGGGAAGAACCGCCGCCGCCTACACCCACACCCGCCGCCACCGGAAGTGACCTCAAGGCCCGCTCGGCGGCCGCCCTAACAGGCCCCTCAAAGTCGGAGAAGCTGTCCTCGGTCCTCGACATGAGCAGGAAGCACCGCTCCTCCTTCTGCCTCACTCGGAGGGGAGTCGCCGTCACCGTCCCATTGGCTGAAGAGTCCGGCTGAAGATTGGCCGCGATCAGAGAGGCCCACTGTGACACGGAGCCGGGGCAGGACTGGAGGGGGGGATGGGGGGGGGGGGACAGCTGGTATGGTGAGATGGTGGTGGGCGCGCTGCGTTTAGCTGGGTTATTAAAATGTCAATTTAATGCAGTGCTGCCACTGCTCAAAATGAATGTAATAGCACAGGGCTACAAAACAAAAAACGCAGCTATATTTTGGATTACAAATATGATCATAATAAATGTTGATACATTATGTTCAGTAACTAGAAAGCAAAGTAGTATTGTCATGTCAAACACGGATGTTAAAAAATACATAAATCAAAACGTTAGTAAATTATAATCAATTTATGTTTTGTATAATAATATCATAGGTGTTATAAATTTATATTGAGATTAATTTACAAAGAACAATAACAATTTTTAAACCTTTTTATAAAAAAATAATAATGATTAAGTATACAGATTATATATT
Organism: Coelogynopora nodosa; assembly: GCA_034780555.1. Taxonomy (NCBI): domain Eukaryota; kingdom Metazoa; phylum Platyhelminthes; order Proseriata; family Coelogynoporidae; genus Coelogynopora; species Coelogynopora nodosa. The sequence goes on from JAUZND010007052.1 coordinate 3,472, forward strand.
GCCTTTATATTATATTATACATAATTATCTATAGTACAAAGTGTATCCTATATAATTGTATGAAAGTACCTATAGCATTGATAAAATAAATGACATTTTCTATAGATCTAATCTATGGAAATCTACCATCCATGTCCACTCTTAGACAGGGGTTATAGAGATCAATTATATGATAGACAAATATTCAAACTAAAACTTTTTTTTTTAAATTAAATAAACCATGAAACAAAAAGTCTGTAGGTACATAATTTTATTGAGCAAGGTTATATGTCAAAGTCTGAGTCAATGTTTTTTAGGAACATTTGACAATTTATTTAATGGAATGGATTCTGCCTGACGTTTTGCCCCAAATTTAGCTTTCCATTAATTTAGCAGCCACTCTTTCAAGAACCACAGAATAGAGATAATTAATAATATAGGCATAAATATTTTTTAAATCTAAATTTACAAAAAAAAATGCAGGGAATACACAATAATACCACAATAACATACACATTTTAAAAAATACACATCTAAAAGCTTGCACTGAGAGTGGCAGCACTGCAACCTTAGGTGTGTAATGTTACCAAAATCATGTATATTACACTGTGTGATTAATAATTAATAGTGAGATGAGATTAAATTAAAAATGAATTTACTTAAAATGAAGTTATATTATGAAAAAACAGTTTTAAATTAATTTGATGTAGAAAATAATTTTCATATATAATATTATTATTTTGACAATAACTTAGACTATAGTCATAGTTTGAATTTAATGTAATATACTGCTCTTTAAGTTATGATTGTAAATAACTAATAAGTTATTAATTAATATCATTACTTAAATGTACAGTGAGAAAATATCAAATTAAGTTTTTTGACAGATTTAATTGTCATTTAGTAATATAGAATGAAGGAATGAATTTGGCTATAATTATTTCAAATTGTGCTGGCTTTAAAATTATAAGAAAATGAGATGATTACAATGTCAATGAGAAAATATTAAAGCAAATAATTACAGATATGATTAATAATTATAATAAAATAGCAATATATGTGTGCAGTATTCAACAAACATAGTATTACAATTTATTATTAGTCTACTCAGGCTTTTGCTAAGAAAAATAGTTATATAAATTCCAGTAACCTACATTACTAATCTAGGTTCCTAATCCTTTATATAATGCATGTTCTAAATGTAATGATATCATGAATAAATTGCTATATATGGTGCATAACAAAACGTATAAAATCCATTAAAGATTACTTACAAGTCATATTTGATATGAAATTAATAAATGCAATGAATAGCAATAGAATAAAATAAAGAAACCTATAGTCAATCGATATCACTGGACGCCGCCACGTTTGACAACTTTTTAAATAGTCATGAAACGAAACTAAACATTAATCGATAAATAGAGACATTTTGTACTTTTAACGTGTTGCTTTTTGTACTTTAAACTTTAATTTATTCATTTAAATTGTTTATTTTTAACCAAATAGTGTGTTAATTGTGGTTAAATAATATTTGTACACATTAAAATATCAAACAATGAAAGAATAAAGTAAATTTCAAGGTATTTATAAAAACGTTGATACGGTTGGCTTATATAATCGGTATCTATTAATAGACTTGTAATATGTGATCTTTAGTTTATAGTGAATTTAGAATACATAGGTATATAAAGTGCACTCATAAAAAATATTAAGTGATCTGTATAAAATAATTAATTCAATAAAGAATCAAAACAAAACCAAAACATTCTTTCATATTTATTATGTTTTAAGTACGGTAATTGCTGTAGTATTAAAGTTTTATAAGTAAATATAAATCATATAGCCTACCTAAATAAACAACCTATTACTTGTAAGTCCATATAGGTAGGTACACACACATGAATATATCCTAAAGTAAACTATGATCAAGACATATATTTAAGCTATAGCCTAGCAATTATAACTCGGTTAAAAATAGACCAACATAGATGAACATGTAACAATTAAGTTATGTATTTAGTTTACCTATATACATATCTCTGTAGGATCTTGCTATTTATATTTAATTGTAATATTAATCACGTTTCAAAATAGAAGTTTTGTATACGTAGGAATAGATCTATAGGCTATAACCTTATAGGTAATAGATATAATACAAATTTCGTAGACTGTCATTATAATTGTAATTAGGTTTCTTTATATAAATAGGCCTACAGTTGGTATAGCCTATAGTAGACAGCTGAAGTGGTTGTCATATAGTAGACATTGATGCAGTTGTTATAAGGTATATATAAATACATTGGTTTGTGAAATTAAACGTTTATCAAGGAAATTGAAGTGTTATACCCTAGGCTAATATACGAAAATATTTAACGAAAAAAATTAAAGTAGGCCTTAATTATAGTAGGTAGGCTACCTATAATTATAAGAACATAATATGATATATTTTTCGATTTTACCCAAAAATTACGTATACCTATATATACAGTAGGTACGTACAGATAACTTTATAATTATTTATATATGCAATACGCACAGGCAACACATATATTTGTATATTAGAAATTTAGAAGAATCATATAGGCGGCCACGGTTACCGGAAGGGTCATCTAAACTTCAAAAATTTGACCCACTATTGGGATGCAAATCTGAATACTAGAGGTCCATAGGGTACTGGAAAAATGTCATTAAAATCCTATCGTGGTTTTTTCAAAATGGCGGATGGTGAGAGTCATGGCTAAAGTTTGTATTAAATACAGATATACCTAAATGTGGGGTCATAGTCTATCAACCTAGGCCTATATATATGTTTGCTTAACCCATCAGATGCAGATGCGTGTAATTACTTTATCGTAAAAATTTACGACTCTACGAAAATATTACGATTTTAAATTTAAAAATGTGAATGAAATTTAAAAATTGCGAATTTACTAATTGACAAATTTATTAATATATATTTTAGTAGTATAAAATGGAGCATATTTTCACGCGGCTGATATATAATGGCATTAGGGTTGGAGGCCCCGTGTTGATAAAAGATCAGGTAAATGTTCAAAATATTTACTAATTAATATTCAAATGTTGTAAACTTTGCAAAGTTATGTTTTTTAACATTTACCACAATTTACCATAATTTTATGAATTTAATTAAACTAATTTCTAGATATTTGCATTACTTTTATTCAAATTTTATTTAAATTACCTAGTCCTACGAAAAAGGTCAAGTTTTTCGAAGTTTTACTAATAAAAAATATGTTTGGTAAATATTTGGTGAATTTATAGGCTGACTTTTATATAAACTTTGGATTCGGGCCAAATATAGACCATTATATATAATTATACCTATTAGCCTATTTCATAAATTTATATATCAATCCTTTTGAATATAAATATGATATATCATAAAGTTGCCCTTTTAAAAAAACATTCCTTATAGCCTTATACTCTTTTACTCACTAAATTTAAGCGCATTCGAGTGAAATCTGACTGTATTACAGGAATAAAACAATATCTAAAAATTATTTTGTTTATCCACAGCTGATTCTGCAAAAATGGACTTACAAAAGCTTCTAGTATGGTAAATACCTACAGTTCAAATTAAAAATGATATTACAAATATTAAAAACATTTATAAAGGCAAATCATTAGTTCGGATTTGAATTGTTTTTGGGCTAAAGCATTACTGAAAATTATTTGCAGTTATTATTGCATGATCATGAGCAAGCTTAGGGGCCTATATATCGAGAAAACAAGCATATAAACTTCATTACTTTTAGGAAAAAGCCGTCCACGATGAAATATCTCATCTCAGAAATAATTTTTTTCTTGAAGGACCCTAGATAGAATAATTATTTTCATAAAAGATGGAATACTATCCAAACAAATGTATTTGACTTCTTCCTAATTCTTACTCGCAAACCATTTGTGTTGTAAATCCGATATCTCTGTCAGATAAACACCGTTTTTCCAAAGCTTTCACTTAAAGGTCTTATAATCCCTTGCATATAGAGATAAGCGTATTATAAACATGGAAAGGAACACGATATGGGACGTCAAGCATGTGTGAACTGGGACACGTGGGGTGAACTGGGAATGTTAGTAAAACGGGAGACAATGCATTTTTAAACTATTCGAAATGTATTTCTTCTCTTTTTTGCGAATCTTTAATCGCAGTCTTGATTGCATCTTCTTCCGGAGTTTTTTTTAGTTTATATTTAAACCCTTTGGATCTATAATTTCCGCCTGCCTTTCCTTCTATAAGTCACTGGGAATCAAAGTATAATCATTTTAGCTCAAACCTTTATAATTGTAGCATCAAAATATCGCAAATATTGAACAGTCCAATCATTGTCGGCAACATTCGTTTATCAACTTGTCCAGTGCGTTTGACAAGATTATTCACAATGTCATTCTCCTTTTTCTTATTGATTTAGATCGCCCCAAAATACTTGCAGACAATCTATATGACAGTTTCTTCAGAATGTCTATCATCAACACCATGCTTTATTCTCGTCTAGGTCTCCTGTTTTATTAGGGATATGCCTGCTTGCTAATATACGTAAACGACCAAGGATGGTCAATTTGACCACTTAACATAAAATCGCTTGTAATACTTACCAGGTGAAACACAGTCAGCAAAAACAAACAAGAAACATGGGTATATATATATGTTAATAATCATCTAACTGACGACGTATGTGATACAATGGAAAATAATGTTAGCATGAGTTCTGCAAACAAGATCCGATTACCACATCTAAAAGTGCGGTTAGAATCGCGGGTTGATCTTCCCTGTTCCTTACAGGTTGTGCATCGCATTGTTCTGTGTTCTGGCTGAATTGGAACCAAGGAATTGTCCTTGCGGCTTGACCTGTAACTTTCTCCAGCAACCGTTATGAATTAAAGAACGTAAACCAATTGGTCTTCGAATTCGTCTTTCTTTGTGCATATCCCATGAAGATTTGTTTTGCAAGATCCATGAGGAAATAGCGGCGACCTCTTTTTCCAAAGCTGCTAGTCCAATTTGGATAGGCAGTCTCGTAAATTGCGTGAGAATTTATTGCAGTGATGTCGTGCATATTTTCCAAAATGTACCATCGGGCAACGCAGACATCTGCAACGTGTTGTAAATTTCTTTTCGATTTCGTCGATGATATCTACCAATCTTTCCAGAATTGTACGTCAGGATTATATCCAGTTTGACATGTTCTTCTGCATCTGACGTACGTGTTTATCATGATGAAGTTGTTGATCGCATCAGAATATTTTGTTCATCTTTGCTTGGTGAGCTACAAGAGCATATTTTTTCATGAACGCAATTCAACACGAATTCACTTTCTGTGTATAGGACGAGGAAAATAGGTATTCATGATATATAGGTGATGGGTATCGTGCTAAATATCCAAACAAATAAAATTCATAGGCTAACTTTAAGCTTGATGCCTGCGAGCGGATAAAGTAGTATAATTAGAATTTATGTGAAATAGGTAGTCATTTTGAACACCCTTATTGGACTGTTTTTAAGGGTTTATAATGATATTTAAATGTAACTCGTATTTCGGACTAGTCTCTTCTCACGAGATATGTGGATGTTTCAACTTACCTCCCCTATATACGATTTCAACCATCTGCAGACCTTCTTCTAATTGAATGTCACCATATCACAATACGTGTAGTTAGGAGGGGGGACGCATGCAGACGACAAGTATTTATATTTAAAAGGGTCGCCATATGCTATCTGTTTGTCTCGGTGTCATTTTATTTATGTAGCTCGCAACTGTACTCGCTTCCGAGAAAAATGCATTCCTTACGTCATGTTCACGCAGAACGGCTTTCACTCTAAATTAATAAAGGTTGTACCTATTTTTTATGGTTGAATATTTTTATTATTATTCATTCAAAATGAAAAATAAAAAAAAACCGTGGAATGTCCTTTAATTTAATAATTTATACACTATAACGCATAAATAATTTGTATAGGGCATGGATCTTCAAGCTCCGTATACGCCTAAACTACGTTTTGTAACTTTTACATAATAATAATCAACTTATTTATAGACAATATTTGTACATGAGAGTACATTCAAATTCTAGGGAAAAATATCGTTGTTTAGAAGCCGTTAAATTTTTTGAAGATAAGGTTCTTTTCTGCGGACTGCAGAAAGTTCATTCCAGGTGCGAGGAGCAGCGAAGGAAATTAATGAGTTCTTAATTAGGTAGATCTTAGTAATTTTTATTAAGAATTTAAATGTTTTTAAGATCTTTGTAAGTTTCACTAAGTTTCGTTTTGTCGCGGTATTTTCAAACATATATAATTGAAAATAACTTCAAATTTTATATATTTATGCCGTGATATATGTGATTTTATTTGGTAGGTATATGCTACCTGCCAAGTTCATACACATATAATATATTTACGTTAATAAAATAATTAATTTTATAGAGTATTTAACAAGTTGGCGTATTTTCAAGACTATAACACTTACACTAGATCCTCATATACACTGACTTGCAGTGACTAAAATGTCTATTGAAAATATTATAAGGATATATATGGTATTCTGATTGGACACAACCTTCGTTTTATTAGCTGCAAGCAATTATGATTTTGGAAAGTATATAATGTATCCTACCCATTGGAAATACCTATTTATTAATGTGCACCATAGCAAGTATACTCTACCTGCCTAATCTATTTCAAATAAATAAAACGAGATGGTCTAATTTATATTATTCAGCACAACTATAACATGTAGGTAACGTGTCACATTATTTAAATTTTGCATCTAAGCACATACAAAAGGCGCCCAATGATAAAAAATATGTTTTACACATCAGTTTATTGTTATTTTAAATTGCTTAATTCAATTTTAGCAATTTCTAGCTATTTGTTGTTGCTAAATTGATTTATATTGTACGAGTTCATGTATAGATAATTGATTGAGCAGACGTACCTTATTGATAGATTCAGCGTAATGAACAACAATTTATTTATAAATACTTACGTGTGTTGTTGTGCTTCCTCTGCATACTATACTATTATAGAGAAAAGTATAC
>JAUZND010007053.1:0-10508 GCA_034780555.1 Coelogynopora nodosa
AGTATATCCTACATAGTATATCCTACATAGTATATCCTACATAGTATATCCTACATAGTATATCCTACATAGTATATTCTACATAGTATATCCTACATAGTATATCCTACATAGTATATCCTACATAGTATATCCTACATAGTATACATATTATATTAATGAAATGATTCTATGTGTTATATAAAATTAAATAAAGAAAATGATATATATGATATTTAGGGCTTGTTTATAATAATAATAGCTATAACAATATTTGTATATATGTAGAATAATTTAATTGTTGACTTTTAAAACTTGCAGTGTATCTTTATATAAATGTTTTATATGAGTGAACATATTTGCATATTATCGTAGCTGCGAAATCAAAACTTAGTTTATTAACTTTTTCTATTTTTATTACTTTTTAAAATTTATTTAGGATTTTACGGATTATTTTATTATAATTACATAATATAACAGCTTATACACATATATGTATAAAACAAAATGTTTTCGTTCGTTGCATTGCGTAAATTTCATTATTACACATTAATATGTATATATAGCGAGGATCATATTGAGCTATAGCAAAAAAATATATTATTTATTATTTAAAATTTTAAAAAATTAATAAAATTTAAAAAATATTTATATAAAATATTTATTCATAAAAAAGTAATATATAAAAATCTCAAAAAATTATATTATATATACTGCTCACTAAATAAACTCATAAGAATATAAAAATATTTGATTGAGTTTCTACATACTTAGATATAAATATAGATAATTGCGTATTTTAATTTTTCCACATTATGTACAATTGAAGGCATTGTTGTGTTTCATATAATTATAGGCCTACTATGAATATGTATGAAATAAAATGTATACTTTAAGTTATACTGTGTTGTTTGGTTCATATACGCAGATAATCGAGATATATACTAAATACTCTGAATGTACAGTATAACTATATACTTAACGCAATTAAAAAGCAAAAAACAATTATTTTAACTGAGATTTAAAAAATAAACATGTATCACTTTTATACTACACACAGCGTGTGTACTGTTACAATTCAACTTACGTGTCTGTGTCAGGCCATCAAGATCGATATTTGTCATAGGAGGGACAAATATTTCTTTCTTTCTTAGAGGATTATGCGGAAGCGATTTTTGACTGAATTTGAATTTTCTCATAAGATCACATGTTAAATTTCAGTCAAAAATCGAAAATCCGTTCGTTTTATTTCATTTTGACTGAATTATTGATTAAAATGGGGTAAAATGACGTCACCGTCTCAAAAAATAAACATGCGTGACCCCTGTACGTATACTCGTCAAATTGATTGTTTACTTGTATATTTACACTAATATACACATAAATTATGCATCATCACCTCTATTACTGGCTTACTCTTTATCTACATTCAAGTATATTACGTGCTAAATCATATATATCTATAGTTATAATTATATGTAGCTATATATATTTAAATATAGCTCTCTAAATGTTAAAAACATAATATATATATATAAATTTATCTAAAGTAGAGTATATAGATAATTTCTTTATTATATACATCACATAAATTTCATACATAAAACAATATTATAGACAAATCTACGTTATTTTCAATATGGATGCGCTCTATCAATTACAATGGGGGGAAATTATATTTTAATAACACTTTTATTGTGAGCAAATAATTAAATATAATTTCTTTTTTTACAAATCCCTTCATGTAATGTTATTGAAAAATTACGCAGCACACTTTAAATTAGTTTTTGTTTGTTTATAGCATCTAAACTATATTATTAAATACACGTTCACTACTGATTAAATAATGGGAACACATAAACTCTTTAAAATGTATTGGGGGCTCATTAATTCAAAAAATATAGTATATTATATAACAATAACAAAAAATAAAGACAATAATACGCTTTGTATATTTCAAAATCAAATGAAAAATATAAATATGATAGGCCTGTGCAAGTATATATAATATCCGCAATACGTCATTCATCTATGTATATAGTAATTGAATTATCACACACGCACAATCATACAGCATACATACCAACAGAGACGCACACAGTAATAGCCTATGTATATAATAATAATAATAATATTATAATAATACTGTAATATATATATATATATATATGAACTTGGTATCGTAAAGTGTATATAATTAACACACAGAGGTTTGGCTTTCAAAAATTCAATTTCTCAAATATAAACACAACTTTCGATAATTTATGACAATATACACAGACACAATTTATAAATTTCCTTTAACTATATATTTAACCATAAAATATGGCTACATGATATAACTTCATATAACTATATATATATATATATATATAATATAACTTTAACTATATAAAAATTGTGTAATTGTATTAACAAAGTTTAATGAATTAATACAATTTTATATGGACAATAATTTACAATCTATAATATAGGTACTAAATACATGTTTACAAAAATAATAATTGCATTAAACCTCCGTGTGCTATTATATTCTCTCTATATGCGACTTCAATTATCTCTCCGGTTATATAACTTACTGATTGATGCACGCTGCGGACCGAAGAAGCTGCTATCCAACAGCATAGATGCAGTGGATGAGGTTGTAGCGTTGGCGGCAGCTGCAGGTGTTGTAGTGTGGCCCCTTTGCCCTCGAATAAGCTGGCTGTCATAATCTTTTGGAGTACACCCATCACACTCAAACATGTTGTGGGTGATATAGACAAAGGTGTCAATCCGACGAAGGAACTCCTCGTCATCATCATCCGGAGGTCGGCAAGAGGCCATCACTATTGGCCCTTCGAATTTGACTCGCTGGATCGACAGGTATTTCTGGTTGATATTAAATACCTGTCGATCGAGGAGACGGAGGAGTTGATCTCTGGGTTGCCTCTCCATCTATAATATTAAACACATAATCAACAAAATATTATATATATGTATAAATAATTTGTTAAACTTATTTTATCACGTGACGTAATTATAGATGAATAAATAATGATTATTTAACGTATAGAAAAATAAAACTGTATTAACACTATATATAGAACGATTTCAAGCTTTCGGTCCTTATCAATGCATATATATATATATGCTTTATATATAGAGTAAAATGACTTTTAATAATAATTTCAAACTAAATATAAAAACAAATTTTTTAAATGTTAATATATATGTTCTATAATAATAATAAATAAATAAACTGTTAATATAGATAAAGTGTATACAAATTATTATGATTTGGTTGCTTAATTTTCGGATGGATGGATATTTATTCATTTATAAAGGGATTTTGTAACATATCTTGGATAATCCATGATTTGAGACATGGCATCCGGATGATAATATACTGAAATAGTTGTAGTATATAGCACATTTTTACTTTGAATTCATCGTAGAAGATGAAGTTGTGTAGACGGCTGTCGAAGCCGTCAAAGCTGAAGTTATTGTCGAGGGAATACGGGATAAAGGTTCTCATCTCTGGCCAGTGATGGTTTACAATTCTGGTCTTACCAAAACCAGCTGGCCCAGAGATGTACATCCTTTTGTTGTCCGTGAGGGTCTCCCTAACTCGCTGGCACATAGATTTCCAGAGGGAACATTTGACCGGGGTGATAGCGGGGTCCTCTTGGTCCGCCCTGCAGGCCAGGCAGGTCATCACAGCTGCACTCTGGCAGTCCTCCAGTTGACGTTTGACCTGGGTATCCTAAGATTGTTTTTTAAGAAAGTGGAAAGAAAAAATTGTATTAATATACATATATATCTACACATAATATAATGTTAATATGAACATACAAATATAGAGAATACGTAATACTGTGTGTTATGTATAGATATAGCTTTTATACTTAATATACAGATGAGGGTTGTATGCTTACTCTGAAGAGTTGGAGAAGTGTTTGTCGGGATCCGGGTCTGTGCAATAGGAATGGGTCAGAATCCTTTGGCATTGACACCATTTTGTCATATCCCATGACCCATCGATGGGCCAATACAGTGAGGCTATGCATCTCGACCGGAAAGCGGTAGAGAGCTGGAGCGACGTCCTCATGGGTTGCTGCCTTCAGTGCGTTAGCCTCACTGCGGACCCCCCGTAGCTCCATTGTGTAAGCCTCTACCCCTGGTATGTCGTCTTGGGGACCTCCGAGTGCCTCTATCACAAGAGCACGAGCCGACTGGACAACCATGGCCGCCTATTGTATGTTCGTGAACGAAGAGAATAGAGATAATTTGTCAAATATGCATAATATATATATGATTTATTTACATATTAATAATTAATTTTAAAATAATTGTCTAATATATTAATTAATCATCACACGATAGTGTTATGAAGTATATATATTTAATAATTATGTGATTTGTAGAGAAAAAAATACAATTAATTTTATAGATTAAGGTAAACGTAACCACTTTAAATTAAAATGTATTAAAACAATATCCGCTCGAGCTTTCGAATAAGATAAAAAGGCTTCTTCTTTATTATCATAAAAAATAAGGACGAGTACGCTATGTAATTACAGGCTAATATGTTTTAACAATAATTCAGATAAACAGAGTTCAATATAATATATTGTTAAAACAAAGTTGAGCACATTAGTAAATCAAACATCAATAATAAATTTACTATTTAAATTGATATCATAGGGCAAAATCATTAACTATATTTTTAAAATTAAAATAATTATAAATATATGTTTTTTCATAACAGAAGTATGTCTGTTTTCATTTCATATTATTAGGAAGATATTATACCCCAAGTAGTATATTGTACCTATAACGCATATATGAATTCGAATTATATAATAATATGTACAGTATATATTATACAATATACGCATGTATATATAATACATCATTTGGTTTACGTGATAAGATTAAAATATATATTTTGTAGCGCCTGTTTTATTGTGTATTTTATATAGTATACAAAATACTATATACTGTATGCATATATATACGTGTTTAATGCTCACCGTTAACTTCATAAAGATATGCAGATTCGTATACATCTGCTCCTGGGGTGTGTCCGCGTATGGTCTGTCGGGATCGAGCTCATCTAGTGGACGGCTAGTGGCGATCGCCATCCGTTCAAGGCGAACAGGCCCGACTGAATGGCATAATCTGGCTCGCAGCTCCTTTTTATTCGTACGTCTTAAGGTAGCCGCTCACGAAGAAGTAGATGAGGGTCCGCGGCCTCTTCTCGCTACTAACCCAACCGCCAGCCGAGTTCTAATAGACGCTGACTGACTGGTCCGAGAGAGTCATTGACCGGCTGGTTGAGCCGGATTCAGAAGTATTGCTGCAGAAGGAGGAGTTGCGACTTGTGTTACCAGACTCTTGACACCGCCTGATCCGGGCCTGCATAGATGAAACGTGCTGTTTCGTTGTTATCGCCGATACCGATGCCTCACAGTCGCATGAAGCTTCTAAAAGTTGTACATGGTGTTTTGGGGAGCGGAAGTGGAAAAAAACACCTTAAAGTATGCTCAGATTGAATGTGGTTACATGCACTGTCTGTGTATATATATGATAAAGGTGTATCTGCTAATCATAGGCGGATCCAGGAATTGCACCAGGGGGACCATATTATACCAAAGGGCGTAGTTATATTTGGGGATTTACATGTTAGAAAACGTATTTTAAATTATCATTTAATTGTTTTTATCTTTTACAATTGTTATCAAGTTTATCTTTAAACATAGTGAACTTTCATTAAGTGTGCATATAATACTGTGCAACAAATTAGTATATATGTATAGAAATACAAATAATGTATAAAATAAGTAGGCTATCTTTTAAAATGCTCATAAGAGGGCTATAATGGCCCTATCATGCCCCTACACCCCTGGATCTGCCCTTGTGCTTTTATGCATTACGTACAGTTTTTGTTCTATAATTTTTTTTATTTCTTTTACATAATATAGAATATATACAGCTGCATAATATCATTTTTAACAAATTTATAGAAAGTCAATATATTATATAATATGAGTGAATTAATAAAGAGGAATATACAATAGTTTGTGTGTAACTTTATCCTTGTAGAATTGTAAAATTAATTTTAGAGTTATAATTAGCACACACATAATAGTAAGTAAAAAATAGCACATGACACACTGTTAAACACACTAGAAGTTGTGTATTTAAATAATAGAATACATACAACTCGATCAGTGTAGAGGAATATATAATATATTGGAAGGTGACACTTACAGATTCTTGACGACGTGCTCACGACCGTGTAGTATGCGCATGAATGGGGGATCTCTCTCACAAAAAATATATCAATAAATATTATATAAATAATTAGGAATAGAAAAACATTTATTTTATATTACGAGACAATTATAATTTACATTATATTACATCTTAAATATTTATATATATATTAAATATAATATATATAAAGGATATACAAACTATAATACCGCACTCATATTTATTATATATGCAATAATACACGGGTGTTAATGATGATGATGATAATGACAGTGATGACGCTTTGCTGGAATCAGAATTTATATTGGTATATAGGTACATACAATTATATATATATATATAGAAAGAGAGAGATATTAGAAAGTTATCATGCAACATCCTCTCAAATTATTTATATATCATAAATGAAACACACAATTCATTTTATAATCGAGAGATAAATATTATCATTACTTATTGCTAGTACAAGTAGTTGGCCAGAATTATTATTTAACCATAAAATATAATTGTTACTTAATGTAATTAATTATATTTTATAGTATTAGTACTAAATAGGCCATAATATATATATCGATCTTCTAAATATATTATGTAAGCTATAACCATGTACTTCACCGCGATGAATAAGATTCGACATAGAGAACATTAGTATATAGAGATTGTTTGTGTGTATGGCTTCACACATTACTATTATAATGTAATATAAATAATTAATAATTGAATACTGACGTCATACAATACGTATATCGTTCGGAATTCCGAAAAGCTATATTTAGTGATTTGACTAGGCTAATCAGTCACGCTGACTTGTGAAATAACATGGGGTTATTCCACGAACTGTCATTTTCAAATCTGAAAATAACTTTTTAAAGTTAAATAAAAGGTGTCTAAACATGATATTTCATAAAATATTTATTGTTGGGTATATGAAAACCTAGATTCAAACAACTTGAGAGAATGTTTAAAAGTTTTTTTCACATTTGAAAATGACTCTAAAATTTTACATTTGCACTACACACTTTATTAGTCAGTATTTACTTTAAGCACCACAAGCATAATTTATATGATGTATGAAACATTCCAAATGCCTAATACTAAAGAAAACAACCCTACAAATGAAGAAAATAATTATGATGTCAATCAAAATAATATATTTAGTTCTTAATTTAATATGAAAACATGGACATTTTTATACAATTAGTGAAATTGATGTTTGAAAATATTATATTTTTTCCATTTAATCTCCTCAATGCCAAACCAACCAATGGTAACTTTAAATACTCACTTGTATTGAACCACTTGTATGCATACTGTAAACCAGTATATGTTTTATATGATAAAAATTGATTGTATTTTTTCTGAGACCTGTTAAAGTAGCTATTACAATTTATTGTGCACACTACAATATATGCAATTAATGACTACTACTACTACTAAATAAAGTGTAGTTAGCTAGATAATATTTTATAAAGTTCATAACACCTTGATTTACTTTTACAAATGTTTCAGCATGTCAAAATAAATTAATTTAAATGCATTAGCTCATGCTTTCTACATTTATATACTTCCTTTACTAAAAAATCTCAGTAATAAATCATAGGCATTTACATTTTTTGTTATGATTACAGTTTTTTTGTGTGTACTTGTTTAATAAAATTAAATAGGGAGACATTCTGCATTCAAACAAATGATTATAATTTAATTTAAGACTTTTAAAACATGATATAATAGATTCCTTTCATATAGAGTAATTTATTGTGCACACTACACATACAAGACACATTATATTCAGATATTTATGATCAACAAATTGAAAATAATATAGGCCAGTAATCAAAATACACCAAAATCAATAATGTACAACCATTTCATAATTGTTGTATTTTTTTGTCACATTTAAGCTTACCCACTGTTGTTTAAAAAAATCTGTTGATGGTTTCTTATTTCTTTAAATAGCCACTATAGAATCATTCAACATTGGATATGTTTACTGTTTCAAGTTTACATAAGTTATGTCTCCACTCTGCAGTCATTTCTGAATCTTTTAATCAATGATTTATTTTCATAATTCTGATGAGTATTAATATAACTTTTCTTCTTTCATCATTGACCTTTTGCATTTTTTACATTTTTATTGTTGACTATTGAATATTTAGCTGCTGCTATTTATTTTATTTTATAAATAATACACAAGTGCCCAAATTCTGAAAGATGTTTCAGCATTTTACCAGTAATTATTATATAGTATTCATTTAGTAACAGTACCTAATATATTCTTGGAAATTCCAAAGTAAAAATGCCAGTTCATTAATCTAACTATATGGCATCTTCTATTTTAAAATATGCCATTCCTAAATTAATCCTATTATAAACAATGAAGTCATAGGTACTCTTAAAAATTCTAAAATTCTAGTGGATTCTATCGATTTGAGATAATGTTATTTGTTTCTATTAACTGGGACAATCTGAATCCTTAAGCAAAAATAATATAACTACTTTGCACACATACCTTATTTGCATTTGGTTTTTCATAGCTTTCATCTTTTCTAGTTGTTGAGCAGTCATTTTGGCAATTTTTTCCTTTCTGGTTCTTGTCTTCCTGAGGTTTTCTTTTTTTTGATAATTAGGATCTTGTAACTTTTTATTTTCTTTATATATTTTATCTGCTATCTTTTGCTTGTTCTTTCTTTCTTTTATACTTAATTTATTAAATGCAATTTTTAAATATTACATTAGCCTAATCCAAAAGTTGTAAGTAGTAGGTCAGAACTTGCGTAAAACAAAATATCTAAAATATATATAATGGTAATATGAACAAATAAACAAAATAATTTATTTCTTGAGTAACGAAAAACAGTCATTTAAACAGTCATTTGACAAATATAGATTTAGAAATATATGTGCAATCACAGGAACATAGATCCAACAAAATGGTGATTGTTAATTTGTAATCATATGACCTAGAACAATTTTTAATCATATGCCAGGATGCTAAAAATAATTTTAATTTTTTTTCATCAATAAATCCCATGATTTTACTATTTCTATTTCACATATAATTAGACGCATCTAAACCCAAAGTTTCATCAAGTATTTCCAGTTTAAAAACTAAAAATACTTTCTGGTATGTAGTGTGCATAATAAAATTTTAAAACATTTTAGTAACAGTTTTCCTGTATAGATATTTACCTTTATCAAGCTATTTCAAAAAGATGAATGTGTTACTTTTTATTTTATGTAATCCAAAATGAAATCTATGCCCACAATTAAAATCTATAGTGCACACTACAGTATTTTAGCACAATATTTTTTGTCTGTCAATATTTTGGGTTTCATTTTAGCTAAATTGATGTGACTAACCCAAATTTTTATTTTATAATGTTCGAAGTTTTACTAACTGTTTTAAAAAGTATAAAAATGTGATAATTTATATTATATATTATTTTACTATACATTTCAACAATTTGTACTTTGTTATTCTCTGAAATAGATATATTCATGTTTCTTTATGTTTTTTAAAATGGCATCTTATAATAGAATGGAATGTTATACAACGATGTATGTATAATATTCTTGGATTAGTTCACTGAAAAGTTAAAAAATCAGTGCATGGAAATGCCATGGTTTTAATTATAATGTGCACTACACATTGACATTCACGCTTCAGAAGAAAATGTATGTTATTTATATTCATTCCACAGATTAATGATTAATTATTATTGTTTCAAATATTTCCTCTAGTAGTTTGATAAATAGTCATTGTATGGCATTAGATGCGTTTTCTTGATTGGAATTTTTTTTGCTACATATGATATACCATCATTTGATTTTAATAAGTTCAATTCAATTTGTATTGTCAAATTGTTATAAAACGGTTAAATTAAGTAGGAAATATATATATTGTTAACAAAAAACATGTTTCATATATGATATATTCAATGATTTCAGTATTAAAGAAATTGAAATAGGCTTATTTTTTTATAGAGTGTACTACACAAGTTTTATCTTGTGCACTACAACGTTTTTGATGACCATTCTAGAGAATATCCTATTGTTCATTTCTACATGTTCTATTGTTATCATTTCTACATGTTCTATTGTTATCATTTCTACATGTTCTATTGTTATCATTTCTACATGTTCTATTGTTGTCATGTCTACGTGTTATATAGTTGCATTGTGTATTACCACGGTCACTATATAATAGCTATCCTTCTATTCCAGGTGTCCGTGGTCATTGTTTAGCCAATAAAGGTTCACAACAAACA
>JAUZND010007054.1:0-30894 GCA_034780555.1 Coelogynopora nodosa
CAATAACGTTATAATAGTCTCTTAAACAAGTAGTCACAATATAATTATCTTGATATACATACATATATATATATATATACAATGTATATAGAGTCTTTTTGTGTAATATATTTGGTAGAAAATGCAAGATTGTAAAAGTTAAAAAGTTAACAAATTAAAAAAAAAACATTTTATGTTACCTTCTTTGAAAATAAGCCCCTTATATTAATATTAATTGAAATGACTTTAAATAGAAAAATAATAGATTTCGCTGACATTCTCATATTCTAACATAATGTTGAATACGATGAATATACTGTAATTAATCTAAGATAACTTCCACAATAAAGCATAATTTCATCTTTTTTATATTGAATGTCTCTGATATTTCGAACTATGATTTATATTCTATTATAAATTCTCACGCAACTACTCTTAACTTCTATTCTTGCGTGTTCTATACCAATATTTTAAATTCTACTCACTTGAGTTACACTATATTTCAAATTTTATGCAATCTAAGAAAACGACATGAATGTTTAAAATATTTAATTTCGTTATATTATTTTTAGTGCTACATATAGTATGCCGCTGAAATAAGATTATTTTATGTTATGTATATTACGTATAAATATTTCTTATCGTCATATCATGTAATTAGTAATTTCCTGAAATTCCTAAAAAAATAAGGCATTCCCTTAAATCCCGTTTTGCTTACTCACTGCATGATATGAATAAAATGTATATGTTCTACGTAAAATGATATCATATAATATTTACACAATATGTTAAAAATAATTTTTATATGTTATATGAACGAAAACAAGAAGAAATAGACAAGTTAGGTTTATTAAAACTAATAAATCTTTTAACACTTTAGATAAACAAGGTCACAAGTTGATTAATTAAAATTAAATGGTATGAATTAACATTAAATTCTATAAGAATAATAAAACATGTTATAGATATTAAAATATACATGTTCTATATGCATTCGACCACGTCCACCATGTCTAGTTACGATATGAGCTTTTTACTTAAGTCATAGGTGTCCTCATACATAATAATAAAGTGGGGACTCATTCTCTGAAGCCCGCTTTTTTATCTACTTTTAAACATCAACACATTGTAAAATTTTGTATTGTTTAAACAGCAAGTAGTCACGACGGCACTTTCCTCCTGCCAACACAGATATCAATTTTAAGTATTCAACATTTTCGTAATATATATCTTTGGTAAAAATGAACTTCTTACAATTTTCATATCTTTCTAGCAAAGTTTTTCTAAGTTTTAACTCAGTATTTTCCATAACGATCAGCAATCATAAGAAGCAGTACAAGTAAAGCCACTTCCTTTAATATACCTTTAAACGTGATAACCAAGAATTTCTATTAACAAATATCATTACTCGGCATATTACGTAAGAAGGATAATTAATATATCTATAAATCAATTGAAATGACCTTAGGTATATTGTGTAAATGATATCAAATTTGCAGTCTTTTCACGTATAATCTATAAGTAATTGTAGTCATTTTAGTGACTAAGCGGGCAAAACGGATATGACGGTTCATTAATATTGTTTAGAAACATTAGGCAGAATAAGTAAGATTGCTTTGCTTATAATGCAAAACTAATGTTTGTCACTAAATAAAAAATATAAATATTTCATCGTAAAAATACTAAAACATTAACGCATTTATTAAAAAAAATTTTTTTGATATTTTTAATGTTTTGCTAGACGTAATCGTAATAATTTGATATATACCTGTACAAAAGGATCCATTTCCAAAGAATCCATTTTCGCAGGAACAATTATAGCTTCCAATATTATTAGTGCACACAGCATACATGTCGCAATTATTATTTTCAAATAAACATTCATCCATGTCTAAATAAATAGAAATATTAATATAAAGTATGATAATGTTTGAATATCAGTAAAAATATCTCTTAATAAAGATAATTATAGTAACGATCAATGCACAAAATGATTCAACTGAATATAGACAACGAAAAAAATAATTTATCTGAGTGATATTATAATTTAAATGATTTAAATTGTATAATTATCAAATTAGAAATAATAATTATTTTTAGGAAGTAGTAAATTAATATGAGGTTGTTTAGGTTTGCATTTTTCTTTATCTTCTGTAAATGCTCAACTCTTCACTTTTTTAATTTTGAATTTTTAACGTTTTAACAATTGATATATCACGTCTACAGGGTGCGTCAAAAGTCTTTAAAAAGAATTAATAAAAAATGTAATATTGAAATTTTAATTTTAATTCGCTTTTTGAATAAAATATACTCAACATATGTAAGTATAAATATAAGTAGCTGTTTCAATGATATCTACTACATACATTTAAGTAAAAATATGAATTTTAAATCGCTGCATTAAAATTTAAACTGTGTATTTTTATTTGTAATTTTCGATGGAGTATACAATAGAAGAGAAAGTTGATATGTTCTCCAGGGAATTTGTGCATGAAAGTAACGAGGAAAGTCGACGATTATTTTACGAAAGGTTCAATAATGAGGCGTCTAACCGATCAACCATTTTGTATTGGAAGAGAAAGCTGTTGGAGACGGGCAGCCTGGTAAAAGATAGACCCAGATCAGGACGGCTAAGTATACGGAGACACCAGGTGAAAACATATAGAATGCCATGCAGATTGTACAGAATGATCCCAATGTTTCAACCAGAAAAATTGCCATTGACGTTGGTACCTCGGAAGTATCAGTGAGGCGACTATTGGAAGCAGAAAATTATCACCCATACAAACCTATTTACTGCCAAAAGTTGTACGATGCGGATGCCGATTGCAGGTTGCAATTTGCTGAGGAAATGACTGTCAAGTTTCGTAATGATACTGCTTGGTTACGAAAGATTCATTTCTCTGATGAGTGTGTTTTTAATTTGAACAGTAGCGTGAATAAACACAATTTCCATTATTGGTGTGCCGATAATCCAAACATTAGAGTTCAACTACCCAGAATGACTTCTTCACTCACAATTTGGGCGTGTATCGGTTTCACATATCTTGTTTCTTATGATATTTCGAGGGAGACCATGAACGGCGAGAGATATATTTAAATATTGAACGAAAAGGTAGTTCCAGAATTCTGCCGTACAGATGCTGGTCGAACATGGTTCTTCCAACAGGATGGAGCGCCACAGCATTATTGCATCACTGCTCGCCAAATTCTCGAATAACAACTTCCAGGGCGGTGTATAGGTCGCAGTGGTCCTATTAAGTGGCCAGCGAGGTCGCCGTAACTTACTGCTTGCGATTACTGATTGTGGTCATATTTGCGAGCATATTATTTAAATATCAATGCTCTTAGTGGCGCAATTGAAACAGCATTGCAAAACGTTCCCTTGGACATGTTACGCAGATCGATCTGAGACTTTCAGGTGCGCATACAAAAGGTAATTGATGCGGGAGGAAAACATTTTGGAGATTAAAGACTGAGCTGTGTTTACTTTTACTCTTCACTATTGTTTACTCTTTTTTAATATTAACTCTTTGTTAATATTAACTCTTTTTTAATATTAGTTCTTTTTTAATATTAACTCTTTTTTAAAATTAACTCTTTTTTAATATTAACTCTTTTTTAATATTAACTCTTTTTTAATATTAACTCTGTTTATATATGTTTCTACAGTAAATAAAATAATTTCTGTATTATAATTTCGTTTAAAGACTTTTGATGTACCCTGGATGTATCATAAAGCGAAATAAATACATGTGAAGCATGTTAAATGTCGATGGTAAATTTATGCAGTCTTCAATATTACCAAAATTAAATTTTAATATATTTTTTAATATAATAAACATGACAAAGATAAAAATGTAACTTTTAAACGTAAACATTTTTTTAAACGAATACATTAAAAATGTAAATGATATATTTTAAACTTCTTGTTATACATCTATAAGCTGTAGTTATAATTTTTTAAATTCTATGTATATACAATATATATAGAATATTTATATTTTGGCACAATAGCATTATAAGTCAGTCTCTTATTTAACAGTATGCAAATACTATTGAAATTATATTTTATTTCACATGATATTATTACATGAATATATATATATATATATTTAGTATATATTTGTAAATACTTGGTAGAAAATACAAAATTGTAAAAGATATAATAATGAATAACTACGTGAAAATTTCTATTAAAAATATTTCATTATATTATGTAAATTAAAATGGCTTAAATCAGACAAATAATACATTTCGCTGACATACTCATTTTTCATCAAAATGTTGAATTATTCGATAATACACAACTAATTTTTGACACTAAATTAAAAAAATTAAATACCCAAAAACCGAAATATAGATGAAAAATTAGATCAATTTATTAAAAAAAAATTGTAGGATATATTATATTTTGATTACATTATCTTTATAATTCTGTACATACCTGTACAAACGAATCCATCTCCAAAGAATCCATTTTTGCAGAAACAATTATAGCTTCCAATATTATTAGAGCACACAGCATTCACGTCGCAACTATTATTTTTATTGGAACATTCATCTATGTCTGAATAAAGATAAATATAAATATAATCTGTCTAAATAAAAGTAAAAATTATAATTATAAATATTGTTAAATTAAAATTTTCAGAATTTACTAAAACATAAAATAATAGACTATGAGATAGTTTGACACCAATTATTATTAAATAAATTATAATATTGAAATTATTGTCTTTATCTGGATAATTATAGTAAAGATAAAAGGACAAAATTATTCAACTGAAAGAACCGAAATAACGAAATATCATTTATCTGAATGATTTTATAATTTAAATTATTTTATTTATATTACTCTCAGTTTAGAAATATTAGTAACTATTAGCAAGTAGAATACACTGTCAAACATTAAATATCTATAAGTTATGAAATTGGTTAATATTTCAAGATAATAATCTATTTTATAATTTGTAATTTCTATCTTTGTAATCTTGTTTATATCAGTATGATTAAATTTGTATGTTTTTTGTACCTTCTGTAAATGCTTAACCTATTACTTTTTTAATTTTAAATTTTTAACGCGCTGCAAAATAAAATATCAAAGAAATACTAATGAAGTATGTTATACACTGATGTTAAATTTATATGTATTTTTAATTTTTTTATAAAGTCAAAATTACATTAAATAAAAATTTCAATGATATAAACGAGACAAAGATAAAACTACGACTACATTTTTTGAAATTCAATAAAATAAAAATTATCGAATATATTATAACGCTAAATATTATAAGTTATATATTTAGAAACCGTTTTATTTTGATAATGTTATATTATTGTATGTATCTATGGAAAATTCATAATTTGGTACAATAACGTTATAATAGTCTCTTAAACAAGTAGTCACAATATAATTATCTTGATATACATACATATATATATATATACAATGTATATAGAGTCTTTTTGTGTAATATATTTGGTAGAAAATACAAGATTGTAAAAGTTTTAAAAGTTATCAAATTTTAAATAAATAACATGTTCTGTTACCTTTTTTGAAAATATATCTCCTCATATAAATATTAATTGTAGTGACTTTAAATAGAAAAATAATAGATTTCCCTGACATAATGTTGAATACGATGATAATAGTGTAATTTGCTAATCTAAGATAAATTCCCCAATAAAGATTTAATTTTATCCTTTCTATATTGAATGTCTCTGATATTCTGATATTTCGAACTATGATTTATATTCTATTATAAATTCTCAAACAACTACTCTTAACTTCTATTCTTGCGTGTTCTATACCAACACTTTAAATTCTACTCACTTGAGTTACACTATTTCAAATTCTATATAATCTAAGAAAACCACATGAATATTTAAAATATCTCATTTAATTATTATACATTTAGTAATAAATAAAATACCGAATATAAAAATGACATGAAAATTAAAAAACTGTCATTTTGATTTGGAAGCTTCCAGCAGATTAATGAATATGTGTTTATTAATAATACATTACAAATCTTTGACAATGAATAAAACATTATAAATAAAAAAACCTTAAAAAATACAAAGAATTAAATGCATTAAAAAAATTTTAAGAATATATTGTAAATTGATTTCATTATTTTTATACATGAACAATATGTATTATACATGAACATACCTGAACAAAAGAATCCATCTCCGAAAAATCCATTTTTGCAGGAACAATTATAGCTTCCAATATCATTAGAGCACACGGCATTCACGCTACAACTATGATGTTTATTAAAACATTCATCTATGTCTGAATAAAGGGAAATATAAATGTAACGGATCATCTGTTTAAATAAAAGTGAAAATATATCAATTATAAACATCACTAATTCACACAAAATATAAAATAATAGACTCTAAGATAGTTTGACTACTAATTATTATTTTTAATCATAATACTGAAATAATTCTCTTTATCTGGATAATTATAGTAATGATGAATGCAAAAGATGATTAAACTGAAGATACACAACAAAATATCATTTTCTAAATAAATGTATAATTTAAATGATTTCAGTTGTATTACACTCAGTTTAGATTACTATTAACAAGTAAGATAAATTGTCTAAAATTTAAATGGTTATAAAGTGTTAACATTTTAAAATAAGTTAAAATCATAATATATTTAATTAATTTTAGTTGATATTTATGTACTCTTATTTGTATCAGTATTTTTAGTTTGTAATTTTTGTCATAGATTTAAACAAGTTTTGTTATCAACATACACAAACTTTTACTTTACTTTTTATTATTATTATTATATTGGCAATTAAAACATAAAATGAAATACTAGTGACATACAGGTGATATACTAGTTTATCCCATCAAATCCTAACGTTAACTCTATCAAAATCTAAACATCCCCTAAAATAGAACATAGAGGAAAAGATTAATTCAAATGACAACATTTATTATATTACTACTAGTACAACACATATCAGAATATAACACAAAGTCAGTTTCATTGCGCTTGCGCCACATTGTCTTCATTTCTGACCTTATTAAAAAATTCGGTATTTGTATATTTTGTGTTCATAGGCGTCCCTGCAGAAATCCTGTTACGCAGGGAATTAACGCCTGATGAATTACGACTGGTTCATTTTCGGAAAAGATTCTGATGTAATAAAAGTTTCATTTGAGTCCAGCCTTTTGGTAGTCTGAGTTTAGCACAATTATCCATTGCGAATCAAATCAATAAAAATGTTTTTATCGCCTTCAAACTCCTTTGTTTTTGCTCTTTTTCGTGATTAGATGATTGCGGCTGTGGTGACGGCGGCATTGGAGATGGTTCAGGTAGTTTTCTGTCTTCTCACTATTATTTTCGTTTCACTTTAGACATATCATGAGTATACAGTTTAAAAACCTGATCCGGAGGCAGATCCTTTATGAAAAGTCCATCTTGATCATCATTTGTCTCACTTTTTGCAGATCAATGTATTCTGCTTCACTGACAATATTTATACGTTTAAATGACAATTCATTCATTTTGGCTCCATCTCTTGTTGACCTTTTGTCCACCAAATACTTTATGTTTATATGCTTGTTCTGTTGTTACGTATACATGATGTGGCTGACCAATAGGAATAAAATTACTTGTCACCCCTGCAGTAAGAAATTTGGGATCTCAGGGAACCATTTGTCGTCCCTGGCATCTATTGGATTTTTAAACATAACCAGGTATTAAGCATTTGGTAATCGTGTACATGTCTCTTTGCCACTTTGAAACATATATTTTTTGTAATATTGATTACAAAACAGAGTAGGTGGTGGACAATTCTTGTGAACAGGGTACTCATTTGCATTGACGTTTTCCCTTCTTTCTCCCTTCTTCTTCTTCCATCATGTCATTCAGTACAATACAGTCATGTGGTTGTAC
The DNA here is from genome assembly GCA_034780555.1 of Coelogynopora nodosa. Lineage (NCBI taxonomy): Eukaryota > Metazoa > Platyhelminthes > Proseriata > Coelogynoporidae > Coelogynopora > Coelogynopora nodosa. The sequence goes on from JAUZND010007054.1 coordinate 7,907, forward strand.
AATATCCAACGACTCAGTTAGTCCTTTTTCATATACTTTGTTAACATTATCATGGTTCAGTGGAGACTTGTTCTCTGTTCCAGTTAACCAGTGAATAGCTTGCAACAATTACCCATAAATGTGGTCTTCCATAACATTGATGGGCTAGCAATAGTCATGCTAGCATTGTGCCTGAGTCTAGCATCAATTGCATATATATATTGTGGGTGTATGTGTCCATGTTTATAGATAATTACCTGTTATGTGGCTCCAAAATCTATAGACATGACTTACTATTTATAAATGTTATTTCGCCCACATCATTAAACATATGTATCAGAGTGAGTAGAAGGAAGAGTTTGATGGCTCCATTAGCGACACTGTTCAGTCTACTTTCATTGATTCGGAGACTGATGATCCACATTGATAATAATAAGCCTATCACTGATGGGATAAACTTTAGGATTTGATGAGATAAACTTTATGATTTTATGGGGGTAAACTTTAGAATTTAATGGAAGATTAAATAAGTTAAACATTAGCTTTTAAAAATTTATAGGTTTGCACTTTAGGATTTTATAGGTTTAACTTTAGAAATTTATAGAGTTAAGGTTTGGGATTTTGGGGCTTTATGGAGTTAAATTTTAGGAATTTAGGATTTTATGGAGTTAAAGTTTAGAACTTTACCGAGGTATACATTCTAAGGATTTATAGGAGTTTGAATGTTGATGCTATTAAAATTAACTGTCGTTATCGGAGAAATACGGACAACCTTAGTATTAACAAAGGGTACCTACCGTGCGATATCGAAAATACTGACATAGCGTAGAATACAGGACAATATGAAGAAATTTAAAATTCGGTAAAAAATTGGTGGTGTCTTTTTTACAAAATAAAAATTATACCTATAAATAGTACTAATAGTTAGTAGTATATATATGTATATATATATATTGTATAAATATTTTAATAGACTTAATAAATTTATTATATACACATAGTCTACATATAGTATATACCTACAAAATATAGTATACATATAACATCTATGTATTAGGAATTGGTAACTTTAATAAATTCGTAATGATTGCATTTGCACTTTACATACTTGACTTAGTCTGAATTCCCATCAAAATCAAACCAATCAATTATTATATGGCTGCAGGGCACTATGTTAGGGAAAATCAATAAAAATTATCGATTACTACCAATAACATGCATTTGATAAATGTTTAATTATTACAGAAACATTCTCTATCCTTCACTTAATCGAAATCCTTGTTGAATTAAAAAAATTGATCATTAAATGGATACTATGCACCATGTCAGAAAAAAATCAATAATTATTGATTACTAAAAATAGGGTACATCTAATCAATTTATAAGTAGTACAATCATTCTCACCGACATTGACTTATTCAGAATCCTCATTAAAACTACCCTGATGAGACAATATGTGGCTGTAATGCATCGTATTGTTTAAAATAAATAATTATACCTAAATGATCGATTATACCAATTGGATACCTCTGATCAATTTCTAATTAGCAAAATCGAACACTGTGATTTTGAATTAATTGGTAACGACTTTAACATTGTTTAAATCGGCCAGTTGGAACCCATAGTAACCAAAAGCATGAGTGCTTCGTGTAGCCACCTAGCAATCCAAGTACAAATCTTAACATTTTGAAATCCCTACCCGATAATTCTAAATATTACATACAAAATGAATGGTCTGTGAGAGATTACCTAGTCCTGGGAAAACATAACTTGCTTCACAATGCACTCGTTTCAATTTAAAAGTTCTATTTACCCCGCTTCACATTAAACATGGACTCATGAAGCAATTTACTAAAGTCTGGACTGTAAGAAGAGCGATGCCTTCAAGCATATGCGGCTCTTATTTCCCAAGTTTTCTGAAGTAAATTTGAAAAGTGGAATATTTGTGGGCACAGAAATAAGAAAAATTTTGATTTATGTGGAACTTGAAAATAAAATTATTCATACCGAAAAGAATGCCTGGCAAACATTTCGACGAGTAGTCGAAGGCTTTTTCGATAATATGAAAGTAAAAAATTATAGAAAATTGATTGATAATTTGATCAAACAGTATGAAATCTTTGGTTTTGCCGTATGTCTCCCAATCTGTATTATTTCTATTCCTATCTTACTTTTTCAAAAAAAAACAGGGGGTTTTGAGTGAGGAACACGGTGAAAAGTTTCCCTAGGACATTTAAACCATGGAGGATACTGGACGATTGGAATGCAACTATGATGGGGACTATGTCTGGTCTCTTGTTCCTTTAACTAATGTTCTTTATAAACGAAAAGGTAGACCAAGTGTGAATTTCTAAATCCATAATGTGAACTTTTATTGCTTCCTTTTTTCATGTGGTATATTATGCCTGTAATATATGTACCTGGCTATTATACCTATTTAATCATACATTTGACACAAATTAAATTATTATGAATCATATATTGTAATGTACTACTTTGTATAATTTTTTTTTATTAAACTAGTATTTTCAGAATAATTTGTTATTAATACCTATATTTATTAATAACAAAGAATAACATATTATTTATAAAATTAAAACAAAATTACTATTGAGGATTTTATAAAAATCCTAGATAAATATAAATCCCAAATATAAAAAATTTGATTTTCAGTGTAAATTTGCAGTCAATTGAGTCAGTTGTAAAACTGAAGTCAATCAGCTATCTGTACATTATAAATTTAATAAACTATCAAATATATACTGAAAATATATAATCTTAAAATTTAAAATTAAAAAAAAACTACGTAAAGTGTTAGAAATATTTTTATATATATTAATTCATCTCCTACACATGTTTTAATATAGTTTTGCATATTTTTAGTCAATTGTTTTTATTTCTGTCGATATTTGCAAACTGCAATTGCTCTTAAACATGAAATATAACATTTTCTAAATAAGAAATATTTTACAATTATATTCAAGTCCCTTAATTGTTGAATACTGAATATAATTTAATTGGTGATAATTGATGTAAAATAAAAATATATATATATCAAATGGTGATTTTATATCAATTATTAACGTCACAAAATGCGGGTTATTTAGCAAATGGTAATGTTTTAAAAATTGTATATATTTTATTTACTCTACGTTTAAAATTAATTGACATCTCTTTCAGTCTAGTTATGTACACACTAATACAATTTATCTTTCAACAATTAAAAAAAACATTAAAAAAAGTACAATTACACAATAACTGAAGCGATGTTATTAAAGCTACCCTTTGATAGATCTATGCCAATGCGGATACCCAACCCCGTAACAATTAAAAGTGATACCATCATAACTAAGTATTATGAGTTAACAGAATAACAACATAAGACATATTCGTTTATGATCAGAAACTAAATAAGTTAATTTTATAAATAATTAGTGATAGTTCTTTAAGAATCGATTACAGTTTCCAATTATACGTTTAAATAAGTGTCTTCAATAATTTGTAACATTCATGATATATTTATCTATTTGCAAAAGAAATAAACAATATTTGAAATTTTATAATTTTAGTATGATTAAATATATTTACATACCGGTGCAAAATGATCCGTTACGAGTAAAACCTTGTACACATTCACAATAAAAACTTCCCGCGTTGTCGGAGCACATAGAATTTGCATCACAGGTAAAATTTCCAGTGGAACAATTTTCAATATCTAAAATTAAGTAATGTTAAACCAGTTAATAATAGGCAGAAATATGTATATATATATATATATATTTAATTCTAAATACTGAGTAATATAAATTAAGTGAGTTTTTATAAATATTTGAGCAGTTTTAAGTAAAGTTAGCAATAGTATGAATAGCAGACTATAAGCGCATCACGTGACCTATTCTGATCGGTATCAAATAAAGGAGACGCGGCGGATATTTATTGGCTTACTACATAATTAGGCGTGAACAATTTTCATTTGGATTAGAAATGCGGGTGTGTATGAATGTATCACCTAAAAATTAATTATTACATAATCATAACGCATTAGCTAAATTTTTTTATAAAATAATTATAAGTCATTACATAAGATTTTAATATGTACTATGTGTAGTATTATCTTTGCGTAGTTTAATTTAATTAATGTAACTTTTACATATTTAAATTCATGTAATTGGTATTAATTGATAATTTGTTGTACATACTGTGGTGAATGGTTCTCACCTCATATTTGCGATAGTCGATTAATATCAGGATAGTTGAATGTTTCGCGATATTTAAGCTTCGTTTATAGTTTATAACATATAGGCCTACCTAAACGTTTTTAAAAATTGTTTGGTATGTTTAGGAAGCTGAGAATAACATTTTAAATGATCAATACTTTTCGGATAACAGCTAGTGTTCATTTTTCTCAGTATTTTTGTTTTTTAAATTAATTCGTTTGCAATATTACGACTATTACTGTTAGACATTCAAAGAAATATTTGAAAATAATTAGTAAAATATGCGTATTATAGATTAATTATTTCTGAGTGTGACTGTTATTACTACATCTTATGGAGTTACCTTATTGATATACGTTCATGTTCATAAATATAGTATATAAATAAAATTTTGATTTAATTAAAATTATAAACGTAAATGTTTCATGACAATAGTTCATAATTAATAAAGATTAATTTAAATAAAAACATATTGATGACAAGAATAAATAAAACAAGTACCTCAAAATTTAGCTTAAGTTAAGAAACACAATAAAGTATGAAAATATTAAAATTTATTGCTATAGTACTATTTTATATTCCATAGACCTTCGATGTATTTGGTGCATTTGCATAAGACAAGACAGAAATTGTAGAAACAATCAATGCGTCGTTAACACATATAAATATTTAATGTTATTATTTATGTTATTTTATGTTAATTTATGTTATTTATGTTAATTTATGTTATTTATGTTAATTTATGTTATTTATGTTAATTTATGTTATTTATGTTATTATATGTTAACTTATGTTAATTTATATTAATTTATGTTAATTTATATTAATTTGTGTTAATTTACGTTAATTTACGTGAATTATTAGTTATTATTTAATTTCGCGATAGCAAATGTAAAATTATCATGCGCGATATTTATCAAGTGGTGCCCAAAATGCATTATATTTTATATAGGTGCATTAGATATCATTGATCGCTTTATTTAACAGAGACATTTTTTAACAGTTGTGGTTGATTTAGGTGATTCGATTGTTTGGTAGTTTTAGTGAAAAACTGAAGCAACAATAATAAACGATTGCAAGAAAAAAAGAAATATTACCTGATCCATACACCTCGACTTCACACAGCATCAGTCGGATTCGTGCAATTGAGAAAATTCGCACATATCTCCCAATGGAGATACATATAAGATCAATAACTTGTCCAGACATCCCTCCAACATATCTTGAATTGGCACATTCCCTCAAATTCATCTCTCCTTCATATTCTCCAACCTATAACAATTAGACACATAATTCTTACTTTAATTATAAAACTATAGTAGTAAAGGAAATATTAATTATGAAGTATAATGCAATTATACGCAATTGATGTCATTTTAAATATCTTCTATTTCCAAGCAATAGCATCTTAACAATTTGAAATAATTACACCGTCTTAAAGAATAGAAAACAAAGATCCAAAATTTAACGAAGAGAAATTTTTTAATGACTTTCTAAGCGCAACTGTTTTTGTTGAAATAATGATAGGCCTATGCCTTTCATCAGTGTTATTATTCTCTTTTAGAAAGTTAAATACTTTTAAAACTAGTTACTCTTGCATAGCTTATGAAAAACTGAAGATCATTAACTAAATATTTTATAATAATTTTAATCGAAATATGTGTTTTAATACTTCAGCTTTGGGTAATTTTAGATTAAAATATTTGTGAAAAAATCAATTAATAGCTTAAGCAACATGTTTGCAGGTAATATCTATCTCATGATATAATGGATGCACAACCGTCCCCCTGAACGATGTTACTATTAGTCTGACCACAATTTAGAAGCATCTTTACATTCAAAGAGGGCCCAAAAATATAAAAATATAAATCTCATCATAATACAGTTTTATTACAAAATGTTAATATTTAGAATTTGAAAACTAGAATCGTCACTATATATAATTATAAAAAAGATAAGGTAACAAAATATTCTATTATTGGAAGATACATCCTGAATTGTTTTATTATTAACTATATACGTAGAGATCTATCTATCCATGTTGAACAAACTGAATGCTAACTATAACAGATAATAATTATATTATAAATTTAGGTATTCTTGAATCAAGTGTCTGAATACCATAGATATGGAATTTTCGTAAATATCTTAAAGCTAGATATCCAATCTGTGCCTCACGGTGGTTTTCAGAAAAATGAGTCATACACAGTTGCTTGAGGAAAAATAAATTACATGTCAGCTACGCACAGCCTAAATAGGAATTCCTCTAAACAATTTTAACAATTAAAAGTAGATTATAGATCAAATTGGATTGTACACCATTGAACTAGTAATAAAAGGTTATGTTTATTTATAATACAGTTAAATAAAGTACCTATTTAGTCTAATAGAAAAAATACTACATACTGTTTCAAATTAATGAACATACTTAGGCATCTGCTAATTTTTTTACATTGACTATGTTTGCCTCGCACCACTAATGTATGACATCGTTTTCGTAACCATAGCACTGTAAATAATAAATAGGGTTAAGTTAAATTGTTCGTTTAGGAGAGAGAGTAAGGAAATCAATATACTGTATATTCCGCAAACAATTAATTTAAACTATCGAATAGTGAATAAAAGTTGAGAAGATCAATAATCTTATCAATAATAATAATAATATAATAATCTTCTTATTATAATAATAAGGCGTTAATCAATAATATGATGTGCATTTTATAATAAGGACACCTATTTATTTTGAAAAAATCACTTTATAATGGCACTTTAAAAAAATTAAAAAGGTCACTTGAAGGAATATTATTGGCCTAACCAAGGTCAGTGGGGGCGTGTTCCCCAGCACCTTATACATAAACGAAGTGAAATTTTGTTTAATTGTCAAACTGCCATTCTGCAGCTATTTGCAGTATATTAGCAGTATAAAATATGCAATTGAAATATTATTCCTTATTATATTTTATAAAAATGATGCCAATTGAATTTATAAAACGTATAAAAAACTAGGTTTTCTTTATAACTAATAGTATGTAAAATTCGATTCCTACTATTCAAAAGTTCGACTTACAAGAACACTGAAGTTATAGGGAGCAATCTCTTCATTCGTCATGTAAAGTACGACTTGTTCAATTGCATAAACCTTCCCTAAGTCGACTTGCCACCAATTTGGACTTTCCAAGTATGTTGTGGTACATAAACCTCCTATGCTCCCATCAACAGCCAAATAAGCGTCCCTGTCTAAATCACGATATGTACTGCTTTGTGTCGCCGTCTTCTCCGTTGATAAAAGAGTAAAATCTAATGGGAAAAAATGTATTTTAATATTATTCAATTTCAAAATATAATGTTGGACAATACAATTACGTTGTTGTGTAGCATATTGTTTTTTATCAATGCTTATTTTCGATTTTTAATTAAGTAAGCATTTTTTAACATTTGGGCGGCCAAGAGTGATTTTTTAGAATCACATTTTCACGTTGTCAGTGATTCAAAATCAACTTGTGTGATGTGATCTTTTATGACTTTTATTATGCACTAAATTCCATGCAATGCGAATTATGCGATATGAAAAATTCATTGTTGTTTTGGTAAAAATTGAAAAATTAAAAGTTGATTTACTTTAATTATTTACATATTTATATGAACTTTTAAGTAAAGTCCCAACATGGATTATTAAAAATGTTAGAATTCTAGAATGAATTTATTAAGAACTTTCAAATTATAACGATAAATTAGAAATAACTCCTCAACTACGTTTTATGACCACATAATTCGATACCAACCACATTATGCTATACCAACCACATTATGCGATACCAACCACATTATGCAATACCAACAACATTATGCGATACCAACCACATTATGCAATACCAACCACATTATGTGATACCAACCACATAATGCGATACCAACCACATTATGCGATACCAACCACATTATGCGATACCAACCACATTATGCGATACCAAACACATAGACTACAAACAACTTAATAAGCAGCAGCAATGAGATATCAAAAATCAGTAAATGAGATTACGTAACAAGATAAAGCTGTTAAAGAATGTATATAGTAATTAAAAAATATATGTAATCAATTAACGCCTGTCTGAAACAACCGATGTGTAATTAATAAGTAAAGTGATATAAAAGGTAAGGTAAGGCAAAAGTACAATGACTTTTAACAGACAGCAGAAATATAGAAATAATAAATGTTTAGTATAAATTAATTGAAATTAAATTCAGTTAAATAAATAATGTTAACAAAGGCATCCTCATTCTAAAATTTTGTTATGTTAACATGGATCCATATGGATGGGATAAGGAATAACTGCACTACAAAATAAGCGTATGGTTTATCCAAAGACAATGATTTATCATGTCATAATATAGACGAAATAGAAATGTTTTGGTATAACTATCCATACACATTTAGGGAACTTTAAAATCATAAATCGGTTAGACTGTCCGTGGTTGATAGATAGATATTTTTGTAAATTTTGACTGTCAAACAAATTCTTACAAAAAGTAACTACAACAAGATAAACTTACTTTTCGCCAAGCTATCATGAACAATATTAGTCTAAAAAAATTAGAGGGAATTCGTAAATGAAAATGCATTTTATTTCATATTTCCTAATTATGTTACGCAATCTATAAAATAATTCAGTTTCTATACTAATATAATTATATCTATTTAAAGGAGTTTATTTCATATAACAATTGGAATGCATTTAAATATTTAACCAGCAACTATTTGCTTTCACACTGACAAAGTTTCACGCCGACTTTCTTTAACATTGTCGCTGCTTGCATATTAATAATCGCATAAAAGTAACCTATATGGGGATTTTTATCATATGAATAAAAACTAAAATTAATATCGTGTTATGTATCTCACTGTGTACGGGATATTTTAAAAAAATCTGGAGAATTGTTTAATTAGAGTATATGAAAGACATGGAAAGTATTGTTTTGTGTTTTAATATTTAACTACGAAGTCAAATAAGCCATACTATAATTAAATATTTACGCAAATATAGTAAATCGTGTACAAAATGTACAATATACAATTAGATACCACTTAGATCTACCATAGCCTACAGCTTTTAACCCTTCATAAGTGTACATGTTTTGTAGGGTGTGCTACGTGGAGGGAGGTGGGGGGTATTATACCTCCCCCTGGTAAAACATATTTCCTATCATCCAATCAAGCTGACATTTGGTATACAGATACCTACTAAACACTTGTCGAGCTATTTTTATTTTCTAAAAATTATTATGATCTGATTACGTCATAAACTCCAGTTAGGAAAACTATAGGAAGATAACCATAAATGCTGTATATTGACCCATATATCCTATAATTTTTGCTAAATGCAACCAATTGACTCGATTTTTTTTGCATCTGATTACAGACTACAAGATCTATATTTGTGGGTATATTTTTATAATTATACTACTTATATAAATAAGCTACAAGTAGTATTAATGCTATTTGAGTATTATTTTTAATTGCTGGTTATTTTAATAAATAGTTTTATTATTCAAGATAAATGTGTATCATTTACGATAAACTTAATTGTTCTATTAATGTAGCAAGTTTTAGATCCTAATTTTATCAGCAAGTATGAAAATCCAGTGGGCGGGGTATAAAATAGTTCAATAATAACACCATTTTTTATGAGACGTAAAAATATTCGAAATGATATTTGTTATATATTTTAGTTAGATAAAAGTACTTTAGCCACTGAGTAAAAAAATCAGAGTCATACATTATATCGTTCACTCAAAATACTTAATTTATTCTAGAAAAAAATTGGCATAGGCCTACCCCCTCCATGTACGAAGAGTTAAGATGGTCCTGTAATAATATAGTAGAGTTGTGAAATACAAATACATATTTTACACATATTTGCTATTTTATTTTAAGATTTTGATTTACAACAAGAAATACTTTCTTATATATGTTAATCATATTAAAAATCAATATTAAACATACTTGCAGCAGTCGTTGTATATTCAGTAAGTAACACAAAAGTTAAACCAAAAAGCACATTCCTTCCATAGTTGTCAATTACATCTGTAGCAAACATTGCAATATTTATGATGAATTCGGCGATTATGAAATGTGAAATACAATCTGAATATTCGATCCAATATGAAAGATTTTACAAAAAGATAATCATTTCGTTTATTAAAATAATATTTAAACAACACCAGATTTTATCATAAAACACACATATTAGTACGATCTGAATTGTATACTATAGAGTATATAAATATTGCATAATATGTTTGTATCTATTATATAATACAGTGTAAAATTGTGTTGTAGGTGTTCTATAAAAGCTACCCAAGCGTCAAGTCATCTCCATAGAAGTCTTATGTGAAACCTGACTGAAATGTGTATCTCACTGATGCGTTAACGTTTCATTAGACTATCATTAGAGAACGTGAAACAAATTTAACAAAGAAGAGTTATTCAAAAGCAAGGAATAACAACTGATGTAAATTATCGTATAATAGTTAAAATGCTCACAGTTGTCATAGTTAGTTCTGAGTTTAATTGATTGATTATTCATACCATAAAATATTTGTAGCACAGTTAGGTTGTATGCATTTATAGATCAATTAAAGTACGGTGTAAAGATACTTTTTAATTAAATAATAATTATTATTAATTAAACATAGGTCGTATCAATACCGATATTGTTCTTGTAACATATACAATCTTACTATAATATAAACTGTACTTTTAATGCTTGACTGAAAAGTTTGTAAATAATATATATATATATATATATACACCTATATTCTTTGTTTCGCGGAGGGAACCTTTGATATTGTTATTTGCAGTTTGTAAAGTATTTTATCAACTTCTCAACTATGCTTTCAAAATTCGTTTCAAAAGTTAGTGATATACATCAACGTTCAATGTGTATATGTTTATATGTAAATTTATATGTAAACTTTAACCCTTTGGACGTTTTCTTAATACAAACAAAGATTCCATTAAATATAGAAATGTGTACAATAAAAAGCTTTTGTATAGTGCCATACAAAATTATGTACAAATTCAACAAGTTTTAGATATAAATGGAAACATTGATTTTTAATATTTCTTAATTTAAGCTTAATCATTTCAGTTTACTAATTCCATTTATTTGATTATGATTTATTATAATAATTAGAAGTTTGTTAAATTGAGTTAGTGTATTTTGTAGTCTAGTAAAATGAGAAATATTTAAATCACAAAAAATTTTACGTTATTTAATTTTGTTGTAATTTTGGCAATGCCTTATTTATATAAAACTATATGTGAAATATTGGGACGTTGGACTGACTTGGGCTTTTTGTCACTTCCTTTGAAAATTTTGGAAAGGATTCCCACGTTTCCTTGGTTTCTATGAGAATAAAATGTACTAGGCTGTACCGGGGTTACCACAAATAAATATTTTTAGAATATTAGAGTGTTATATAAAACAGTGTAAATGTTTTTATATACATATATAATATACAAATAAACATATATGTTGTTATGAATAAAACATATTCAATTTATTTAAGAAGTTTATGCTAGGTTACACTTTTTAGTGATATACCAAAAATATATATTACAAATTATAATACTATTTATCCTAAATTAACATTTAAAATTTCGCAATTCACAATAGGGTATTTCTGTTATGGTTGTTTCTTGTTTCTATTAAATAAATTTAACAACTATTTTTTCAGAATATAAAAACTTTATGGAGTTTAATTATTTTAAACAAACTGAAAAAAACTCCCTAAAACACCTCACAGGACATATACGGAAGACATATATCAGAGGTATGCAGCTGTTGTTTCAAATTAATTTAATTCAGATACATAATATAGTAGGTAATTAACATGTGTTGAAATATTAAAACACAATAATGTAAATAAATGATTATAAACATATTATAAACTATAAATATTTTTCTATCTATATATCACATAAATATAAAATAGAATTATATGCATTTGTTAATATGGTATTGTTGTTTCAAATTCAAAACATAATTATAAAATTTAATTTAATAACTATATGACTTGCAATCCTTTTATATGTTATTGAATAACTTTATCTAATATTTACTTTAATAACTCGCTAACATGTCACAAGAGTATGGCATTATAATAAGTATAAATACTTAATATATATGTTATATTTTACTTATATAATATATATTATGTATATGTATATAATATACAAACGTGAAATTATTTTTTAATTAAAACAAATAGATTCATAATATGTATTTTCATTACAAATTATTGATGTCACGTAAGGAAATAACGTTTACACTTATTTATGTTTAGGATACAAAACTACCCCAAACATAAATAAGTTAATTCTAAAAGTAAGACAATATAACGGTTTAATTACAAGCGTGTTCAAAATTATAGTGAACAATTGGTAACCAAATCCACAGAGAGAAAACCGTCGTTTCCTTATTTATAAAACCTTTATTAGTTTCCTAAAAAAAACTATAGAAAGCCATAGAAAGCCATAGCAAACTTAGAAAACTATAGAAAATTTTGGAAAACTAAAGAAAACTAAAGAAAATTAAAAAACTAAAGAAAACTATAGAAAACTATAGAAAACTTTAGAAAAATGGCCTGTTCTTATCGTTTACTGATGTTTAACATTTAAAGTTACGAACATCATTCAATGAAAACCTTCGTTAATCAATATTCTTTACAAAACTTACAGAACTCTTTGGACTGGAATTTGTACCTTGTCAGTCATTTCTCCTTATCTTTAGAACAACGTACTGTTTTTTTTTTACTTTATCCTTGCTTTAACATGTCATTTGTATTTCATGAGGCACTACTAATATTGCACGCAATTTGCGTTGTTATGTAATAAAAAGTTTATTCTTATTTAATCATTATCACAATTGAAAATTTGTATATGAGGATGATAGTTAATGCAATCACAAAGTTAAGATAGACATTAAAAAACATCCTATTGGGGATCACTAATAATGTGGCAAGAATCATGAAATAAACGACAGCTAATACAATTAGTGCTTTTCAGTAAGTAGTTATCAAATGAAATGTGTCAACGGGCAAATAAATATATTATCATGTAATTCAATCAGATATTGTCATCCTTTTTAAAAAATATATACTGAAGTTCAACATTTATTTATGAGATATTGCTGGAATTGATTGGAACCATCAGGCAAAATCAGCTCACCAGATAGAAAGAAAAGAAATAAATCAGAAATAATAAAATATAAATCAAAAGACAGGTAACTATATAGAGGTAATTACATCGATTATTTTATTTTAACAATTGAAGCAGTATTTATAAGCTTGAATACCTATATATATTACCAGGAACGCAATAATAATAATCCGTTGTTGTCTGTATATTTTAAGTAAAATGATAGTGAATTGTAACATTTTTGTTTAATAATTTACAAAGAACCTGACAATTTTGAATTTCTTGGCTGGATCTGTGTAAAATTTAAACATCCTGGATTTATTACCAAAATCTTACGAAGTTCCTATAATAAGATCTTACAAATTTCATTATTTAATAATGTAAGTTTTATTTTAATAAATTAAATAAATTTTCTGTTAACATTTCTATATTTGATATTATATATTTTCTATTGCTGTAAATATTGCATGATAGGAATACAAATACGTCTTAATATTAAATACGAAACAAATTATATTTGTCGCTACCATACATGAACACACATACACAATACACAAACACACATGCTCGCTTAACTCAACACGCACCTAGGGGGGCCGCATTGTAAAACCGGTGTTTCATCTTTTAATACAACTCAAAATCAATTAAGACTAGTTCTTAATTTTTAATGCACGTTAGATTCCATATATTTTTGCAAATATATATATTGGAGAAATTGAAAAAGTTATATATTATACAATATGAGCGATATGTAAATAGCACCAAATTCGCCAGTTTCGCAAAAACACTTATTTCTTCGTTAAGTTGTAATAAGAGAATAAATAAACAAATAAAATGTATATAAACATATAATACTATAAAAAGTAGACTATCACAACAAACTACTTATTTTGTAATTGTAGTAGTATGAAACAATGAAAAACGTAACAAATATATAACAAATTTACGAAATCAAAGATTTAAATATAAATATCTAGAAGCAGATTCATCAAATGTTTAAACTCTATAAACCATTTTATATTATGAACATTAACCCAAATAGACCATCTATACTACGAATTTACAGACAAGTAGTATATAGCCGAATCGGTAAACTATATTCATTTTCAGCACCAGATTCAATGTAAAAAATATGAGCAAATGTTATTGGATTTTAAAAATATAAAGCGAATTTATATTATCAATATTGACTTTAATAGACAACATATACTACTAATTTATACATAAGTAGTATATAGGCGAATCGGCAAACTATATATATTCATTTCCGAATCGGTACACGATATTCATTTCCAGCACAGATTCGACTTCAAAATTAGTGAGACCATTTCTAACGAATTTAAAAAATTTAAAAACTAATTTACACTATTAATATTGACCCAAATAGACCACTACTATTTACAAATAAGTAGTATATAGGCGAATCGGCAAACTATATTCATTTCCAGCACCAGATTCAACGTGAAAATATGGAGAACATTTTATCGGATTTAAAAAAATTTAAAACTAATTTTTACTATCAATATTGACTCAAATAGACCACATATACTACTCATTTTCACATTAAGTAGTACATAGCCGAATCGGTACATTACAGTCATTTCCATCACTAGATTCGACTTCAAAATTAGTGAGACCATTTCAACGGATTAAAAAAATTTAAAACTAATTTATACTATCAATATTACTATAATAAAGAACAAGTCTTATAGTACACGTTTAGTGAACGTTGAAACCGTTTAATCGATAACATATTTAATTATTAAACATGGAAATATTTTGTAAATAATTTCAAAATCAACATATGACGATTTGCGAAATGCCCAGGAAAATTGTTCAAACGACAAGTCGTCGCTAATATAGCACACGGACGTAAGTCTACTTTAAATAAAATAATTGTAACTAAATTAAAACGGAAGTATGCTAAATCAGAAAAATTAAAATGTACTTGAGTCTAAAATTTAAAAGCACTTCCATTTCAAAAATATTAAGGTATGTATGATATCATGATATGTATACTAGTATAGAGAACATATTTAGCAAAACACAAAATCGTCAAATTTTAACTTAAGTCTGTATATGCCAAATTAGTGACTATATGTTACCATCAAAAATACAAAAGTATTTAATGAACAATTTTCAAGATTTTTTATATTTAATAATATAATACATTTTGTACATTGTAGCTGCATTTGTTAAATAAATGACAGGAAGTTATTGTGGAGAACAATTATACTTCGACAAATATCGTTTTAAATAGAAATAAAATACGGATTATTTCTTATATATATTTATTTTAAATTGTGTAGCCATAACATGAGTAAATATTAATTAAAATTATTTTTACGGGGAATTAACGTTGTACCCACATTCGAATTCAAAGCTTTTCATTTTCATAGTTTATTGCAACATATGTTGTGCAATAAGAATATAGATGTTTAAAACTTTCTTTATTTAGATGTATTATTTCACTATTATAGTTTGATCCTTTTTAAACATCAATTTACTAAATATTTTATAACAAATATATGTTAAATGTGCTACCATGAAACTAAAAATAAATTAATTTTATTAAAAAATGTGTTTTTTTAGAATTTTTTTGATAAAAAACAAATTAAATTTTTATCACTTTATATAATAATTATTTCATAAACATATTTTTGTAATTAAAAAAATAAACGTAAGAAAATGACCAGCAGGTCACTTGAAAAATTGTAAAATATATTGTAAGCAAATTATTCGACTACCATTTCAATCCAGCCATTTAAAAAAATTGGAAGGATTTATATTGTACGAAATAAAATAATTTATAATATATTATGTGTAAAACATCTGTTATTACTAATTAAACTGATTTAAACACAATTTAGCTGTTGTAATTGTTCAACTGTCGCTGCTACTATAACTGTTTACGCCGTGAATAGTTACATTTTAATGTAATTATTTTATATATATATGCTTCTGGCGACATGTAAAGTGTAACATTCAGCAGTAAAATCTAAAAACGGCCTCTAAGAATTACGACAAGCGTAAATTCAACTGTTCACAATTTTAAATCTTTGTAATTATAAACCTTGTACACCGTTTTTAGATACATAGGTCTATGTTATAATCTATATTACAGTTATACAGTTTCAATATAGAGATCTGTTAATTCAGATATTGATGCAAAATGTCCGTCTGCTGAATTAACTGTCATAAAAAGGAAGACCAATATCCAAGCCATGTGCAATTCACTATACAATATCCCATGGCCTAGTATAAATAATCAGTTTTAAATGTATTCCTTATTTGATGGAAATAATATGAAAAACAATTCAAAACACATAAATGAATTATAAAACATCTTTTGTCAAAATTATTGTATAGAGAATAATTTTACTTTGACAAAATTAGTAGTATATGCTGAATATTTGGGTCAATATTGATAGCATAAAATTGTTTTGTAATTTTAAAAACCCGTTGAAATGGTCTCACTGATTTTGAAGTCGAATCTGGTGCTGGAAAATAATATAGTTTGCCGATTCGGCTATATACTACGTATGTGTTAATTAGTAGTATATATGGTCTATTTGGGTTAATGTTCATAATATAAAATAGTTTATATATTTTAAACATCCGATTATTCTGCTTCTAGATCTTTGTAATTGAATCTATTGATTTAGTAAAGTTGTTATATATTTGTCACGTTTTTTATTGTTTTATACTACTACAATATACAGAATAAGTAGTTTTTTGCGATAGTCTACTTTTTTTTAAGTATTATATGTTAATATATATTTTATTTGTTTATTTATTCTCTTATTACAACTTAATAAATAAATTAGTTTTTTTGCGAATCTGGCAAATCTGCTGAATCCGAATCTGGTACTATTTACATCTCGGTCATAATGTTAGGGATGTTAGATAAGATGAGATAATTTTTATTTGTACAAGAAAAAACAAGTAAATTTAAACACATATAAGCAAGTAAGTTGTACAAAAGGGCAAGTACTGGCATAAAAATGCACTTGTGATACTGCATATATACATTCAAAAAGGCTGATAAACGCTTTTTAAAAACAAACAGAGTATAGGTAGTACAGTGTCCTCAGTTAGGGAGCTCCAAGTGGAGAGAACTCGATTAGCAAAGACATGTTGCCTAAAATTATACTTGGGAAGATTAAAACCTTTCAGTTTTCTCATGCGCGTGTTATAAAAGTTATTATCATAATCATAAAAGTCACTAAGGTTAAGGTCAACTAAACGTTTTATGATACGATAAACCATGTGTCGCTATAGATCGAAGAGAATTTTTCGATGATCAAGGCTTTCGATTTTTAGTAACCTTAAACGATGTTAATATAGGAAACATATATATAGGGCACGATGACACACGCGTCGAGTGTATAGTAGCCATTGATATATAAAGTGGTAGTGGCGCTGTATATTTTTCACACACTGGATGTCTTTGACAAGCCAAGGTGACCAGACTGGTGTAAACGACTTGAGAAGAGGTCAAATGTAAACTTTATAGGCTCCGATAAGGAGTGGAGCGTCGTGAGTTTTAAAAGCCTTTAACATCATGTATGGTCGGCGATATGCATTGGAAGTGCTATGTTTTAAGTTACTGCAAATGGTAACATCGATTTCGCGGATAATTGTTGTATGTTTCCAAAGGTAATAGGGTGGTAAGTTATATAGGATGTTAAGTTTAAATTTCCAAAAGATATAGGGCTGCATTTTTGGAAAACTACGTTGAGCTGCCATCTGTTTGCCCATAGGCATTGTGAATTGTGGGAAAATTCATCTATACGACCACGGAAGCCCAGGTTATGGTGTAGGCCTATTTTAAATAAGTATATAAAATCAATTTTATCCAAGAAATGTTACAAATTGATTCCAGGAATAACCTAATAAATATTTCCATATTATAGTTCCGAAAGAAAAAAGATTTAATAAAAATGGATTTAACAATATAAACAATAACATTTTTAGATTTAAATAATTTTAAATGTAAATATGTTGAATATGTTTTATTTGCAGTATTCAAAAAATTTATAATTACAAACAAAATATTTAGAAGTTCTACAACACATATTATATTGTAATCTAGATTATATAAATAGATTTAGAATATCAAAATATCTATCTAGCTTATGTGCTAATACGTCGTTATATATAACTTCAAAAAAACTGTAGTTACACAAAACGAAATATATAAAGTGATTAATTCGATCAGAAAAGAGATTGTCATAATGACTAGGAATGACTATTAACTGTAATCCTTGAATAAGTTTTCACGAAGCACAAGATTTTCTGTTTAATGTTAAATGCGAATTCACGTCATATATGTGATAAAAATTAACGTCTTGCATGAAGCTCTTTAACTATACATATTGATATCGCTATAATTAAATTTGACCTAAATAAAAAACTAATTTAAAACTTTATTTAGCTATAAAATAGCATATTTTTGTAAACTTCATAAATATTAAATGTATTTTTAATAGTGTTGTTTTTTTAAAAAGTTAATATAGTCTTTAGTTAATAATATATTAAATTTTTTACTACTTTTATAATACTACTAATTTAAATAATAATATTCTTTAATTTTAATAATACATTAAATAATTTAATTTCCTATCAAGTAAGATTAATTATTTTATTATTATTTAAAATGTTTATAGGGCCTACCTGTTCTTTTAAAATCACAGCTTTTTTGGCCAGTTTACAAAAATCATATAATAATTGCTAGATGTGTCAGCTGCTAACATAAAAGTAAATGAACACATTCTATTCAAATACTCAACACCACCACAAAACAAATAAAAAATAGAAATAAAAAAGAAGAACTAGAAATAATAATAGGATTCAAAATAATGAAAGAATAATTACACCAAGTTAATCTAACTTTTTAAAGAATGATTATAAAATATTTTAATATAACATCAATCATAATTTTGTAACTACATGAAATATAATAATACATGATTAATATGTGTACAAAACTTAATATTGACATAATTTAGACATAAATTCTAGCTTAGTTCAAACGTGTTTTCTAACGTTTACATATTATCCAGTGACGAAGCTACGTCGAATTGAATATGCTGGTAGTGAGTCACTAGTAGGCCTACGTTTACTAATATATACGCTTTTGGTAAGTATAATAGTAAATAAAATCTTTGAGAGTAGACTAAACAAGAGTTGGTCATTTATTGCATACGAGAAATAAACTACATTATTATAAATTATGACTTTACGTCAATATAAATACTTCATCAAATATTGTAATATGGCAACATTAATTTTGGTTGTGACTTAAATCCGGAGGAAAAAACCGGAGGAAAAACCGGAGTAAGAATAGACGTGATATAAATAATAAGAATTTTTTTCAAATTGTACTAAAAATTTAATTCTATGATACTACATTTTAAAGGACTTAAATAATAAAAAAATATGGATATATTAATAAAGTTATTACACCACATTAATTACATGGTTACCACAATTATAGAAATATGTTTGTGTAAATTTATTTATACAGATTAATATCCATTGTGTTAATTATTTTTAATCATAAAGTAAATAAATTAAAAAATTATATTTAAAACATATCAATACAGTTTGGATATATCTATATCAACGATAAATAGATCTATGATAAAGTTATACATATATATTTCTTAAAATAACCAATGAGTAAAATAGTAAAATCAAATATGCTCAAAATCTATAGTTTAGTGCATAATTTTTTATTTATTTTTATTTCAAAGTAATAAATAAGTACACAATATATTATTTAAGATTTTATAAAATATGTTATGCACTTTATAAGTACAAAAGAGCATAATAATTATATCATCAATACAAGTTTTCGTTATATCATTAAATTTTATATATAACTTATTTGTTATTATTATGTTAAGCTTAATGTTTTAATTTTAATTTTATTAATACATAAAATAATATAAGAAAAAATATTACAAATTTATTTCTGAAAATAAAAATTCATTATATTAAATAACTTTAATTTTTCATTAAATTATTTTTACTTAAATATAATAACTCACCTATAGTGCGACGTCTTTCCTCAATCTCCCTTAATGAAGTGTTATAGTCATTATCCACATAATCCGTGGTCTTTTCTTGGTTTGGATCATACTTTTCTGCTTCCCCGATCGACACGTCATTATTTTCCTGATCAAAAGTTGACGCCTCCTGGTCCTCCGAGGGAGTTCCGGTTGATGGCCAGCTGGCCTCTGAATTAGAAGGTGACGAAAGATCCTGTTCCGTTTGTTGGTCTGCATTAAAGATATCATCTACCGGTTCAGGAAGCGGAATAGCGCGCGAGCCACTCTCCATAATCACTCGAAAGTCCTCGTGGGTAACACTCGTCTGCGGTGTGCCCTCTCCCCCACTATCGGAACTACTATCACAACAGTCAAATGGGTCATAAGGAGCTGGTTCAAGACGACTATGTTCGATCCCCACATGTGCGGCCTTTGGTGACCCCTCTCCACAAATTGTTTCATTCTCATCATCCAAATTTGTTTCACTATCATTGACACTTTTTACTGTTATAAAGGATTCCGCCTCACTCTCATCGTCATCTAGAGACTGTTCACCTGTTTTATTTACATTTTCCTCGTCCTCATTTTCACTCCCAGAACTGAGGCATTCCTCTGGATGTTCTTCAACAATTGGCGGTAGTGATCTCATGCTTCCAAACTGAGAGCCTTGTGCTGGACGCATTGGAAATGTCAACATATCATCGGTGTTTATGATAAAATCTTCGAGGGACATTTCTTCAAGCTCGAGATCGTCCATAGTTGGAGAGCCTGGTGGAGGGGAGATGGATGAGTCACTTAAAGGTCTACCTTGACGGATCTTAGCAAGTAAGTCACGCGTTCTATCGCTGAGTTCAGGATAGTTTTTGTCGAAAGGGTTATATCCACTGTAATCCGAAGGTGACTGCCAATTTTTACTTACAGGCTGATGTTGACCATTAGTTGCTATTAATTCATCTTCCACAAAGTCTTCCTCGTCTTCTGAATAAGCTGATTCAGTCAACATTGGTGAATAATGTGTACTGTCGATCGGACTTGTTGAATCGTGTTGAAGGGCATCGTTCGAGCCGAATCCACTATCGGACAAGTTGCTCTCTTTAGAGCAACCCTTTTGAATAGAAATTGTTGGCAGTTGCTCTTCTCCATGGGTGTCTGCACCTTTTAGTCGGCTACTTAGTCTATTTAGGTCTTCTTTTATATTAGATGCCACCGTAGCACTATCCTGAGAC
Organism: Coelogynopora nodosa; assembly: GCA_034780555.1. Taxonomy (NCBI): domain Eukaryota; kingdom Metazoa; phylum Platyhelminthes; order Proseriata; family Coelogynoporidae; genus Coelogynopora; species Coelogynopora nodosa. The sequence continues at coordinate 29,583 of JAUZND010007054.1, forward strand.
TCATCAAATGTTGTTACCGGAAGAGAATATGTCAGATTTGTAGACTCTAAATAATTAGGATTCTGTTTCAATTTACTCGACAGGCTACCAATATCTTTTTTCATTTGTTGCAGTGTTGACTCCATTGTTTTGTAGCGACTCTCACTCTTATGAGGCCAGTCTGTACTATCGAAGGGTTCCGAATTCTGAGCGCAGTCAAGCTCATCATCTGACATTCCGAATGCGAAAAAACGAAAATTATGTTCCCCGGGTTTGAAAAATGAAATCGTCGAAAACGGTAAAAGCTTGTCACTCACTAAGAATGACTTTGGAAAACTGATAGAGGCGTTAACAAGAAAGAAATTCCGGAGCTTACTTAAAATAAAGTCAACGGCGAATTGCGGTGACGCTACGGTAGATGAGAAAACAATATTGGTATTCCTGTCTACCGTTGATTGACTAATAGCGTAGTCACCTTGTTTGCTATTTTGAGAACACAACCTACAACAATTACAGTTCAATTGCTGGTTGCCTCTACTGTTTTGTTTTCTTTTATCCGGCGTCAGTGAATGGCCTTGCCTGCTTTGCACTGAGCTAACTGGTGATTGGAATAGAGCAGCATAATCCCAGTAGATGACGTTGTCTTGCCACCACCGACAAGAAGAGATTATCGACGTTGACGTCTCTCGCTGACTCACTGCGGTTGATAGGGAACGCCTAGTGTTTAAGAGCGGCGAGAGGTTGTCCTCGATAATAGCGGGGTCCCCAACGGCTTGTTTGCTTTGTGCAGAATCGCTTCCTGGTTGGGTCGTGCTACTTATCAAACAATCGACCTCCTTTTTGCTGGCTGCACAGGACAAATATTGGGTTACTACAGGGTGCTGGGAACAAACGTCTGATACTTTGGAGTTATTTTTCACGATATCTCTCTTAGAAAATAGCTGACACTTTAAAGAGTCAGTATTTTTATATCGGATAGGTTTGGCTACCACTTTTTTATTTTTTCTATGTTTTTCGGAAGTTTTCAACAAGTGGCGTTTTTCAAGACAATTGTTGTAAAAGTTCAACACTGTTGAAAATGATGTTAAACCGACACCGAACACACCCAGAAATAGAACTCGTTTAAATATAACAGATCGTCGAAAATAATTATCAAAGAGACGATTCATGATTGTATCATATCTCCTCGATCCCAACCAATGACATCCTGTGAAGTAACAAGCCAGAGGGCATCGTCTCGAATAGGACGATGAAAATAATCCATTCTGAATAAAGTCCTAGATTTACCTAGGTTAAAGTACTAGGGGGGGGGGGGGGGGGGGGGGGGGGGGGG
>JAUZND010007055.1:0-10507 GCA_034780555.1 Coelogynopora nodosa
AAAACCCACGCCCGCAAGTGCCCAGGAAAGGGCGGCCCCCTGTCCGTACTTGAAAGGTCCGTCACGTTGGAGACCCGAGAAAAATGAGGACTTCGTTCTCCCCCAACGGGGAGTCACGCCCGACATCACGCGAAGGTGCCATGCTCGTCGGGCTGATGCTGTCGTTGAAGATAGGCGTGATAATAGGCGTTAATGTTTTTGCGTTTTCTCTGAATATCCACGGAGGGAGACCAGACCGTCTATTCCTGGGCTTTTGTTTGTCATTCTTGATAGTTCTGTGAAAACGTCTTTCTTTGTTTGCAATTCACTTGTACCTCACTTGCATGCAGTAAGTTATAATGTAAGCGATGAATATGGACAGATAATAACTGCATTTTATGACAGTTCAATCTATGTCAACAATTATACAATACATACTATAAAATTGTCATATGATACCGGTAAAGTTATTCCCTTTATTGTCAGGGCTATGCAGTGGAACAATAGTTAAAAGTAGATACGAAGCAAAGGAATTCTCTTGTCTTTTCACACAGACAACACATGTAGTACAAAAGCACTCATTAAGGCAAATCTACATGAACTTGACTTTATTTACTTTTTATGCAAACAATGGCATAGGAATGCCATTTTGATAAGTGTCGAGTCTGCAGTACGATAAAAAAGTCCAATCAAGCAGTTTGAAAATTCCTAGGGGTGACAGACAATCACTGGCTACAATAATTGAATGTTTTTGTTACTCATAAACTACGATAACTATAAACAGTAAAAATTAAATATGTAGGCTAAACACAGAAACACAGCAGGTGTATTGTAAATATTATATCAAATTAATATTTCGATGAAAAGTTTGTTATAATTATCCAGCTACATCTACTATTATTAAGTAATTATCCAATAAGATCGAAAGCGCTCTGGTGCTTGGAGAAATCAAATTATACATTACAAATATAAATTAATATTTATATGAACTATATATGCATATGCTTATGTATATTGTTAAGAAGATGACAAACATATACAGATAGGCAATTACAATCAAACAAACTAGTTGTAGCCTTTTTTTTGCCAGTATGCGACAGTGAGAGATTACACAATAAATTAACTCCTGTGCGAACTCTGGCTGGTTCTAAAGAAACTTGGAAAACATTTCGCCGGCTCAGCACTTAACTGTGGCTCTGGACATGCTGGACACCTGGTTGCCGCAACATCGTAGAGAATCCTAAAAATCTACGGAAACTAGGAAGTGATTAGTCTATCGCAAGGCTATCTGAGCCAGGATGTATTCTGTAAATCACATAATAATGATGGTGAGTCACATAGGCATAATTTTAAAGAAGAAAGTAGCGGTTACGCATTAAGCATAAAAAAGCTATAAACAAGAATAGAAGTCGTCTGAGAAGTATACCAAATTATCGCCATCAAAGAAACGCCACCGTCGACTTGTACATAAATAGTACAATTTTTAAACCGGTATCGTTAAACTAACTGTCGACATCGTCGTCGCCAACGACGGGGCTGTTTATGAATACCTACATTGCTGATTTGCCAGGAAAACATTTGATTGTTGCAATCTTCGAGCTGACAGGGAAGGGGAGTGCATCAATTCTTTTGGTCAAATACGTCACATGTGTCCAATTCTGAATGATTTAACATCATGTTCGTGGTTTGCAATATAATTTACTAAGTTTACAATGTAGTCTCTAAGTAGTGCTTATTGTGTCTAATTTCCTTTTTTAACGTACTGTACGTTGTGAACCATTTGTCATTATTATAGCAAAAACTTAGTTCTGCTAGAAATTCTAAAAATGTTGTACTAACATTTTTAAATAAAGAACTGAGCTAATGCGATTATTTTGTTTGTACCCCTTATATAATGTTTCTTCAATAATAAAAACAAGCCTGATCAACTCAAATGTTGACAAATCTGCAAGTGCACGAATTAGCAATGGACTTGGTTGCTATGACCCCTTTAATCAATTTATTCGCAAAGGTTTACGCTTACAATGATACACTTCAATTCCTTTGATTATGCATTCTCAAATATGTATGAAGTATCTAAATTTTCTACACCCCCCTACCTATGAGTACTTCACACTGCAAAGGACAGACACTGAAGTAGCAGTACTTTTAGCCCATGTATCATTGCAATGTAAAACTCTCCGATATTATTTTCGGTAACATTTAGAGAAATGACATCAATAATGGTTGTGTTAATATGAATTTTGTGCTCGAAAGACTAAGCTTTTATGTAAATAGTTCCTATGTGTTTGACAATGACTTTTGGCCTAGTTATCTACATTATGAATGTTGAACACTGCAAACTATCCAATAGAAATCCCAACCTTGTTTATCTCTTTATTTTTTTATAGAACTCTGAATACATGTATTTACAACTAGTATCCGAGGCAACATTGGTGAACAACTATGGACTGTTGCGCTTCATAAATCATGCCTGTAGTAGTGACTTGTTTTCGTGTTTTTTTATTTTGAGAATCCCAAATCGGATTCCCGATACCCATTTTAAGGGCCGAAGGTGGAGGAAGGTTAACTTTAGGGAAATGTTGAGTTTTGATTTCGATTAGGTGATTAGTTTCAATTTAGAAATACACCTTCCCGTACTACTATTCTAGTTTCAAGAGTTATTTTTAACTCATCTCTGTAATCGGCTCCTTCTTTTACTAATCATTGACGATGGACGGAGTTATTTATATAACGATGTTATAACGCTTAACACATTACTTATAGCGTACACTCTGAATTATATAAACTTTCTTCATCTCAAAAACACAAACAATGCAAGATTCTTAAAATGGGTATAAAGTAACGATTATTACTGGACGTTCCGTGTGTCTTTGTCAACCGACATCTGAAACTAAGTTATGGTGTTTACAAGTTAGCAGTGTTATACAATACACATTCAATCGATTTCCCACAGGCGACCAATAAACACGCACAGACGGTAAACATGGCTATAATCATGAGACAAGGACCAAACCTCAACAGTATGGAATATCGACTAACCTATTAATACATAAACCAATAGATTAAGACATAAAAGCAAACGAACAGTTTTTATGATAATAACTGAAACATTACCAACAAGTTCATTCTGTCAACGGACTTGTAAACAAAAAACAAAAGTCGAAGACTACATGTTATATAGACTAACCCTACCTTGTATGAAAATCACTAATTCGGTTATTAAACTCTAATGAAATATGGAAATCTCATAATTTAAACTGCTGAACCCATTAAGCCTAGCTCGCTCATAAATATGCCTTTATAATACAAGAATTCTCAATGGGAGGGAAAGAATCAAATTGACTCATAGTACATATAAAATATTATAAACACAGGATTCTCATCCAAAAAAATTGTTTTAATGATTTATTTTGTAATAATAATGAATTAAGTAAACCTTTTCAGATACTTTTAAAAAGAACGTTTTGTTTAATTTTTATGTTTTTATTAAACCCTTTTGATGTTATAAACGGATGATATATATCTGCAATTTATATACATGTATACAAACAACAGTAATTAGTTATAGCTTGGACATGTTTGTAACAACTAGGCCTATTAGTTGATTATGTTAGACTAGTTTACTATAAAAATATTGAATTAAGATCAAATAAACTGAACATATGTAAACTGAAAGTTAAATTACTGTTACTAAATAAAATTTATGAATGTGTTATTGAGCCCGTTCGTATTGTATTCTACGCATCGTATCATCATAAGTTTTAGTATAAGTATAAGCACCAGTATATGCATCAGTATAAGCACTATATCATTATTTTTTATGCTTATAAAACAAGATCACGCAACTTTGGGTTTGTATCGATGACATTCTAAAATATTAAATATTCTGTGAAGCAAATATTTTTATGCATTATATTTTAATAATAGATTTAAGAAAATATATGGAAACAATTATAATTTACTCCCTCCTCCTTATTTTTTTCTCAATTTAATGTACCCCTTCCATAATTACAAAAATCTACTTTGGTATTTTTGCTTGTTTGATGTAAAACTTAAAAATGGACGTCAATATTATATTTAATTACAGTCTACTAATTAAGAGTACACTTTAAACCAAATAGTAATTGTTTTGCCGGCATATATAAGTTTAAATCACACCTTAATATATAGATTAAAATTCCTTTTAACATAAAAACCTTTTGAAAAAATTCATATTTAACAGAATAATCGATTATAAACATATCAAATATTATACATTGTTATATTAACAAGATAATAATAAAAAATACTTCATTATGTTTTAATGAGTTAACAATATGTTAAGCTTCACCGGGTGTTGAGGCAAAGCCGATGCCATTTGTATTTAATTAAATGCAAAGCCGATATTTTACCGTTTTTGAGTTTGAATAAAATTGTATCGATGTATGCAACGTTTGGAGTTGTGTGACGGTATTGCAACGTTATAATCTACCCCGGTCACTGGGGGTATCAACTTTATAATATTTGTATCATGCTATGAGAAGAGACTATTTGTACTACTATATATATATATATAATATTTATAATATAATAAATATATAAATATATATTCTCATAAAACTATAAAAACCTGTCCCGTCTCTCAGAGATGTGTAAATCAGTCATCAATGATCATTACCTCCATTTAAACAATGATCTCGTAGAATTTTCTGAACCAAAACCTTACTTCTTTTGTTTTAGTTTAATAATATAATAATTTCCACAGCACATTTTCTCTTTAAAGTAATTGAAAAATTCATCGCGAACACAGACAAGACTGATATAATTGATAGAATGTGACAAGCTTATTTTATAAAATCAATATACATTTGTTCCATAACTCTCCACATTGGAAATATAAGTTTGTAATAATATTTCTGAAATCAAATATTTGTATTATTTTGTTTCCTGTGTGAAGAGAAATGAAAAACTGTTTTTTTTATACTTTCTGATGTTGCAAATAAATACCCGCGGAATATTTTCCGTGTGTAGATACATTAAATATGTATTGTATAAAATACGTGTTTCAAACAAATATTTCAAATAAATGTTTCAATTGTGTAGCCATCTTATGAATAAACTTTTTATTTGTGTAATTAGTATGATAATGATTAATTCCACGGGCGCTAACGTCGATCTTATTATATAGATATGTAAGAAGCATATATTATCTATAATAAATATATTAATTATATAGCTTATGATATATTGCACTGTATTTTAGCAATAAAACAATGGATATCTCAATAAATATCTTAAATCAATAAGTCAATGTAGAATTTCTGGAACGTAATGCTAATACGATATAATAATTAGTAAAGATGTGACAATAAAATTGTAATAAAACGTTTTTATTATCGTTTGGTGCATGACTTCAATGAACAAATTTATAAAATTTTATTTTTGGTTTAAACCATAGATATTTATATCTATTCTATAACTAATCATTTAAACAGTGATTATTATTTATTGATTTTATGATGTTATATAAAAATTTTGGGTTAATCCTCTGTTTTGAAACGAAATTTGAATATAATTTAATTTTTTATTTAAACTATTCTTCTATTCTATTATGTTTATTTGTGGTTTATTCATATCTATAAATGTGGTTTTACATAAACAGTGATTTTATGCATATTTCCTCATTATACTATGAACATTATTTCAAACTATATATTTTATATGTTTTATATTAATTCAATAATTCTAAGAAATTCACTAAGGAATATATAATTTATTCACAAAGTTACACTCAATTAAATCTGTAGTCTGTTTCATTTTTTGAAAAATATCAGTTATTTCATAGTTAAATCACTCAAGTAGGCTATATAAGGGTTAATTCTACAATCTTAAACTATGTTATTGCATATAATGCAAGTGAATTAACGTACAGTTTAATATAATCTGTTTGAGACTTGTTCTCCTAGTATACTATAATGACATAGACTGTATATCTGACCTTTGCTATTATACTGGGCACACTTGATAATGTTCATAACTCGTAGTCCTCATGTCTGGTTTAATACAGGTTGTAAACCATTAAAAATATCAAATTGCGTCTTTTATATCAGTCTAGTATGTCTTTATTGGATACTGTTATTATCTCACGTAGGTCTATTTGACTTGCCTCAGTTTCGCCTTCTCCCACATACATAAATCAACGGTTTAATGATTCTAAAATGTAATATGGGGAAACGTTTGAAAATATGTGTGGTCGGATAAGGACATTATGTTATTTAAGGAATATTAATAAAATAAGTTATATGCGATGCGCTTTCTATGCGGCAACATTTTTGATGTGGTATTTAGTTCAATTATAGGCATAAGTTCAAAACATAGGAAATGTGTATGTGTTATACTTTTGAACATAGGCTAGATATAATCAGTTAAACAGGTGCAAAATAAACAGATATAAGGTTCAAATTTCTAATGATTTAAATACTATGTTTTCAATATGCGTATTGTAATTAGTATTATCGCAATAATAAATTTCATTTATATATTTGTCCCTCTAGGAATTTATATTATTAAAAGTTAACATATGGCTCAACCCTAATTGAGCGTAGGTGTTCACAGAGTGCTGCAAATTCAGAGTTTTTATAAAACCAAATTGTGCTCACCTGGACAAACATCGAGTTCAAACCTGGTGAAAGTGTGATTGGTTGAACTCCAGAAATTGAATGAAAATATAGATTGTTCTCTGGTTAATTAGTATCCGCACGAGATAGATTAAATTAATTAGATTAGATCGAGAGATTAATTAAATTAAATACATTCAAATATAAGCAAAGAAAAATACGCAAGCCTTATCTGCAAACACGAACTGTGTGACTTGTACAATGTGACATATGACAAAATAATTTATAATGGTATATACTGGGTTTAAAGAATGTATCATCTATTTAGACAAATTGTCAGCACTAATGTACATGTATATCAGAAATAACTATGAAGCAAACATAATAATATAGTAAACTAGTATATTTTACAATATTTTATTTTCTAAGTATCCCCCTTTCTTCGAGTGAATCACATCGTTGTTTGTGTATTATTCCACATCGAACATTTGAAAAGCATCGATGGTCAGCTATTTCAGAATCTCATTGTTTTCTATTCTATCCTTACAATAATTATAGAGTTCGTTTAGTCGATTTAGAGAAAATTAGTTTTAAATCCATACGAGATTTGTAAAATATATTTCTAAACCATCTAAGTTGCGTGCACTTCGGCAAAAATCCCAGTAATTAAAATTTCAATCAAAGTTAATCAAACCGGTCCTAACCAATAAATACCCTTTTAAACTGGTTATTGATAATATAATCTGTTTTATTGTTATATAATTATTCCTATATTTTAATATATCAAGAAATCGTATTTCATTTTACGGATACACTTTCGTTAAATCATTGAAAAATTAATTTGCTGACGTTCTCATTATTTTGTTTCGTTAATAATTTGTTGTATTATTTAATTCTATGTAATTGTATAACTCAGATTTTTAATTCTTTTATTTTTATTACAGTTCGCTTTTAAAATGTTATTGTGTTTCATAAAATTTGATGGGGAAATAATGTTTGACGAGCTATAACTACATATAGTCGTCTTTTAATTTTTGTGTTAGAAAGGAACCAGTGCACTATAAAGCTTTTGCGTAAGGCATATAATATTAAATAGTGAATCTTCTATTTATGCTTAACAAAACTATTCTATTTTTAAATTGTTTGAAACAATTATTCAACAATTTTAAAAATCTATGAAAAAAACGAATAAGGTTTTATGCGTCTATAAGTAATAAAATACACCTTGTAGAATGAATATTTTCTATCATATTTAAATTACGTAATAATAAAATAATAATAAAACGGTAATGTCACTATAGGCTGTGGAAGAATTGGCTTCCTAGTTATGTGCAATACGCTTTAACTGAGAACACTGAGGAGATGAAATAAAGAATTTAGACTTTGTAATACATATTTGTTATGTACATACTTTGTTACTATACAAAGCCGTTATAAATCCTATAATTATACATACCATTTATATAAAATAAATGTGGTTGTTTTTTGTATTAAAATATTTTTTAGTAATTGGAGAGCAGCACAACATGCATATAATTATTTAAATATTTTTTAATAAATTAGTGTGTATCTATATATACACTTGTATGGTTTTAATGCATATTTCGTGAAGGAGATTATGTTTTTGTTCAACATTTTGCAATATTCAAATAAAATATAAAGATACATAATTTAATTAAATAATGTGAGATACAATTATGGATTTTTAATTGTAGTTTTAGAAATTTAGTATGAATTGAATTAAATATGTTTTTATTAATTACTCTTTCTCAGATCATACATATTTCAAATTTGATTGACAAATATTATTATTATCCATTGAAAATATTATTTTTAATAAAATATTATCTTTAAAATATAAATGGTATAATGGTTTTTCTATTATTATTTTTTCTTAATATAATTGGAATTTTTTTTAATCTACTGCTATCTGATAATTCTTAACTTAATAAATAAAATGGTGGAAATTTGTCCATTTTTCAGTATTTTTTGGAGGATACAACTAAAATGAACAGCATGTGACACAAATCAACAGCCATACTTTCGTTGTGGGTCAAGGTTAACTTGAGACAGGCAATGAATTCCTACCGAATTAACTGTTATAGCCACACAGACAAATAAGGCTAGGCTAAATATGATATTCGTGTACACTGCATGGAATCATTGTCCAGAAACTGTACCAGTCACGAATTATTCTTGCCATGCAAGCCTCCACATGTGAACTAATTGTTATATGAATGATTTTCGTGCATCAGTAGCAGATTTGCTTCCTTTATAGGAATGCAGTGTCGGGCTTTGGGTTTTCGGTTTTTATAACTGTTTTTGTCCTTTATCCTCACTGAAATACATTCTGCTAACAGTATCATAATACATACTTATTTTTTATCGGTCAAAAGTAACCATATTTGTTGACTTTTGTCGGAAGTTTATATAAGGAAGGTGCTTGTATTACAGGTCTGCTTGCATGGCTAAGTAAAGCAGCGCCGTTGACCAAAAACTATTGTAACAATATTATTTAGTATCTGAAGTTAGCCGGCATGGTGTAAATGTTTGTAATTTATTTTCAATATTATTTTGTGTTGTCTATTAGCATAGTGACATTATATTAATATAATATAATTAATAAATAAATAAATGGTAAACTTCATAAAAATGGTGAGAAATATATTTAATTGCTTTTATTTTTATATTTGAGATCGTACATTATTATATTATTATCTGTAGGATTCTGAAAATTTACCTTCTCTTAGTATATTTTACAGTAACAGTCACGGTATTTTACTTCTATCGTTTACTTCTATCATTTATCTTCTATGTTTATAAAACAATTAAAAATATATTGCACCATTATTTACTACAGTCTACTCAAACGGAGAGTCGATAGAGTGTATTAATATATAGATATGTAATACTAAGTAATAAAAAAATGCACTCGATCCCATTTTACTGACGAAATTTCAGAATTTATAAAAGTATCAAGTTAAGTTTAATCTGTTCGTTTGTGAATTATTCTGTTTATAAGTTGGTGATTTTTACTTATTTTTTAATTAACTTTATTCTAGTTTTTTGTTTTGTTTTTAAATATTCCGTTTGTCTTTTTCACAAATCTGCTGTGTGCATAAAACTTTTACGTTGGGGCAAACCTAAACAAATGGGTGCATTTTATTATTTTTTGCATTATTGGTTAATTTATTGAGGATGTTTACAAATTTTAAACATGAAATAATTGAAACCAATTAATTGGTATATAAGAAATATAGATGTTATTTGTTTGAGTTGAAAAATTTTTTTATAGTAAACTATTAGAATATTTTTAAATAATACCCTCGATTAATACTATTTTTTTAATTGTTTGTTGTTTTTCTTATTATTTTATTTTGATAATTAACGTTGAAATGCTTCTTCACTACTATCTGCAATCTTCAATTTAGATTACACAGGAACGCTGACTGTATTTCTTCTGGCAGACAAGACTGTTAACTGGGAAGTGGAATTTTCTGGAACGCTTGAGAACTATAATCGACATACTATTTACGTAAGAAATATGTTACGTGTACACATTTTGACGTCCGGATATCGGGATTTCACAAGATAATTCACACCTTTTTTATTAATATTTGGTAATATTTGTTCATGAGGAAAAAAAGCAACCGTCGGTGAAAATGTGTAATCGTCATCGTTTGAATTGTGTTTTGTGATCAGCCATGAAAACTGACTTTTTTATTCTTATGACGCGTGTTCATAAATTTGTTTTGATATTTATTTATCAGTAATTTCCTATATATGTATATATGTAATTTACTAGGAAAGGCTAAGCAACAGGCTTCAAAGGTACTTATATTTTATTATAAATTATTAGTAGTAAGGAAAGTGTATATCTAGACCACCCCCCCTCCGCCCACGCATTTTTTTTGATGACTCACCCCCCC
>JAUZND010007056.1:0-10507 GCA_034780555.1 Coelogynopora nodosa
TTTGCAGACTGTGCGGGCGGCGAAATGGAGGCTGCTCTCGAGGCGTTGTTGAGCCGCCGACGAAGAGTTGGCCCAGATCTGGTCACAATAGTCCCAGATTGGGAACACTAGTGTTGATATTAGAAGTTTTCGCTGTTTCTCGGAGAGATAACAATTATTAATATTAATGATACTATTGTATTTATGTTATTGTTACTTAAATTTTTTTATAACAGGTAAACAACACCAGGAATTATGCATACAGGGTTAAGATACCTATACTTCTAATATCAGAAAATATTTAGTACATCAGGTAATTTATGATTTTAACAGTATTATTATTTATATGGGAAAATAAGTTTGAATATAAGTATGATATGTTTTTATTTATTTATCAGTTTAAAAATGCAATTATGTTTAAACAAATAACAGGAACGGAAGTTATTTTATTATAATCTTATCATCATTGGACAACTTAAAAATCTTAAATCTGGAATATTCATCATCAGCCAAATAATTAGTAATAAATTTTAAAAAAAGACAATATCTGAACATGTTTTTTAATGTGTTGAACTTTCATTTACATTTTTGTGTGCTTTGATAAAGTGTAATCTGTTTTGAAAAAGTGAAACATAATCAATATCATTTTCAGCTATTGTTTTTTTAAATTTTTATAAAAATTATTATATTTTATACTAAATTATTTTCTGTCTAATAATGTATGTATAATGTAAATTAACATGCATATTACTTTATTATAATCGGTTGTATATACTATAAAATTATTATGCTTTTATACTTACACTGTACATATACTACCTTTATTTATTACTAATTAACGTTAATTATGTAGTTATTTATTCGTAGATGTGATTACTCTTTAATTAATTAACATATTGAAAAAATAAAGTTATTAAAAAATAAGGATTAATTTAAAAAATGGCTTTCTTTTTGTAATCTAATATTTATAGTTCATTTCAAAATATTTTACAATTAAACAATATTAAAAAAATAGTTAAATTTATTATGCAATGTGTTTATTCAGATACTTCTCTTTAAATCTGTAACAGTAATATATAATCGTAAGATTACAATATAAAATAAATAATAATAAAAAACTACATTATTTTAAAATTTTCTAAATTTCATTATATTAGTTAAATGCACCCCTTATATATTTAAATTCTAGTACAAACTATAAACGAAAGAATGTATTTATAGGAGGACAATGGGAGATGCTTTTGGACGATGCTTAATTCGGCTCGGTTGCAGGAAACCTCCAAGACCACCAAATAGAGAGATATCTATTGGAAATCCTGATCCCAAAGACAAACGCTATCCAAACAATGCCGTCACATCATCCCGTTATACTGCATTGAATTTTTTCCCGAAGTGCTTATTTGAACAGTTTCAACGAGTCGCTAATTTCTATTTCCTCCTCACTGCTATTATTCAGCTCTTCATGGATTCACCAACGTCGCCATTAACTAGCATTATTCCACTTGCTTTTGTTATTGGTGTTTCTTTAATAAAACAGGGATACGAGGACATTCTTCGTCATCGAGCCGATGATGAGGTCAACCACAAACTTATCGATGTTTACAGAGAGGGTTGTATTACACAAGTTAAATCATGGACAATTCGCATTGGAGACATTGTACGATGTCATACCGAAGATCAATTTCCGTGTGATATGTTAGTTCTCTCAACAAGTGAGGCTAACGGTGAATGTTTTGTTACAACGGCTAGTCTCGATGGAGAGACAAATCTTAAAACGTTCAGTGCACTTGCGCAAACCCGAAACGTCAGTAAATATAGTGATTTATCCATCTTAAATGCTCATATTGTGTGTCCAGAGCCAACGGAAGATCTTTATAGTTTCAATGGAAGATTACAAATAAACATGGAACCGTTTCCCTTAGCAGCTTATAATTTATTACTTCGAGGTTCACGCTTGAAAAATACAGAATATATATTTGGGTGTGCAGTTTTCACCGGATCGGATACCAAAATGGCTTTGAATAGTAAACCAAAAATGAATAAATTTTCGCAGGTTGAAAATCGGCTAAATTCTTATCTTATAATTTATCTTGCACTTTTAGTTGGTGAGTCAGTAGTGTGCACTGCTATTAAGTATGGATATCCATGGTTGCTAGAGGGTGCTTGGTATTTTTCTGAGAAAAACTTAACTGCATGGCGAGTTGTTCAGGATATGTTTGGATTTGTCATCTTGTTCAGCTATCTGGTTCCAATTTCCCTCTATGTGACTATTGAGATGCAAAAGTTTCTTGGATCTTTGTTTTTTGGTTGGGATCTAGAAATGGTTGATCCAAGTGACGAAAGCACAATAGCCAAAGCGAATACGTCTGACTTGAACGAAGAACTTGGCCAAATTGAATATCTTTTTAGTGACAAGACAGGAACACTTACTGAAAATATTATGCAATTTCGACAGTGTTCAATAAACGGAGTCAAGTATATTGAAAAGGATGCTCAACTATGGCGAGAATCGACCGATAGTTCCATAGTGACTGGTCTAGACAACGAAATGACAGAATTCTTCCGTATTTTGTGTCTTTGTCATAATGTTCGGGTTGAAAAGAAAGGCGATGGAAAGTTCGACTACAATGTGAGTTTTTGAAGTGCTTTATGTTTTATATATATTATCACTTTTTGTTTGTGAATTAGTTAATTAAGATGCTGTCGTTAATAACTATAAATGATGCTATAACAGTTATTTGCTGTTCTTATTTACCAATGGAAAATTACGTTGTAGATAGACAGACCGTTTTGGAAATTATGCTCACAATTTACATTAGACAGTGATTTGGTTAGCCATTTTGTTATTGTGTCAATTAGGTCAAAAACTGGGGAATTGATCTGTATTCTGATTACCCAGTAGTTCCGATGAGCCGGGTTGCGATTAACAGAAGAAGGCGGTCATTTTTGGATTTATAAATTTATTTAATTGTAAAGTAATTTCAAACACAGATCTTATTGATAAAATATTCCATTCGTTTAAATAATTTTCAAATTGAGATATGTATTTTTCCTGCAAATTGTATAGTGTTTGCAATATTTGTTTGCGCATTATTTTAAACTTGTTATATATATATATAGATATATAATTATGAACATACTTCATAATAAGATTGCATGTTCGATTTACGCAATTTAACTTTGTTATAAAGAAAGAAAAAATAAATACAAGTTAACATTCCCAAAATTAACATGCATTTAAAATATTTTGACATTTTTAAATAATATCGAAATACGTTACAATATACTTTTGACGATTTAGCGTATTGATAGTTCGTCTGTAAATAGCATCTAAATTATATTAAAAATTACCCAAGAAAAAATAGGAAAATCCATCTAATAAATCGATAATAAGCTATCACCAAATCCGATTAAACAATTTTCTACCTAATTCAAAAAATGATCAAAATTTAGGCAAGTACTAACTAACACTTAAACAAATTTAAAAAACTACTTTTTTACGGTGTGGGTCAATTTGACAGTTCTAGACATAAATAACAATCAATGTATCTAATTATCAATTATTACTCGTAATTATTGTAACATCAATATCAAATAATAACAATCTATGTTTCACGTTTTTGTTTCACAATCTTTGTTTCACTCCATAAATTCAATACTAAATATTTCTATGCCATTTTTTGTGTCAACTATAATTAAAATTGAAAAGGGAAAGAGTAGGTTGTCATAAAATTACCTTCATTTGGTAATTAACTATTGCTGTCATTATATAATTTCATTCTAGTTTTTTATAACAAATGATTTCCATAACAATTGATAAATCCATAATGTTTAGGTCAATACCCACAACTGTTCCTTGGTGGCTATGTCTAGCTGAATCACTTCTATAGTGTTAAAGGTAGATATATATATAAGCTATGTTTACACTATTCTGTGACCTGAGAATACAAATATTTATTAAGACATACGAAGATGAATGACTGCACATATTTAGAAAACTTTTTATATCGTTATACTTTGTGTATTTGCCCGTACTGTGCATTAAATCGAGTATTATTGTGTATGTGTTTACAAACCGTTACGGTCATTGATCTGTTATTATATTCAAAAGGAAAATTATAATAAGGTATGCACAATAATGGATGACATTTTGTGTGTCACCCAAACCATAGTAGATCGATAAGTGACAGATTAATTAGCTATTTCTTTTATGATCCGATATGCAATTGTATGTGCAATAAAAGTTATTTATTATTTTTGGCTGTGAAATAGTGTATGAACCTTCCCAGCAAAGAAATACTTACTTTTATACAATATTAGTGATGAAACAGTGTATGTTGTAT
The DNA here is from genome assembly GCA_034780555.1 of Coelogynopora nodosa. NCBI lineage: Eukaryota > Metazoa > Platyhelminthes > Proseriata > Coelogynoporidae > Coelogynopora > Coelogynopora nodosa. The sequence continues at coordinate 4,323 of JAUZND010007056.1, forward strand.
TTATGACTTCAACATATCTTTTACTATAATTTATTGATGATTAGGCCTATAGGTAGCCACGTATAGGCCTATAGGATATGAATAATAAATCGAAATAAATTTAAAATATATAAATTTTATACAATTATTAATTTTTGAAAAGTGTTTCATTGATTAATGCGCTTATTTTAATCTTCTGCCCAATGAATCAAGTAAAAGTTTATTTTATTAATAGTTATTTTTTCCGAACGTAAACTACGTTCAACATTAATTTGTTGGCATAAAGTTTATTTAGAGTTGATAACATTCTTCTGGATAATGTAATGAAATGTTACCCGAATTACGTCATTATACAGGCTACTTATAATAATGAGTCTGTAAATTAATAAATTTCTTGTTCATTTGCTGTTAGATATAATTAAGAAATGTATTTTATATTATGTGGCCGTGCATCATCATGAATGTGCATCATCATGTAGGGGTTCCATTTTTAAGACGACAATTGCGAAAAGTAGTCAATGAAAAGTAGTCAACTTTCATCGTCTAAAGTTTAAAATTAACGTTAGAAAGATTTCCCGCATATCTTATAAAATATGGACAGTTAATATATATGTATTATGTAAATGAACACTAACAGGAAATAAATCAGAGTTTTAATTTATAAAAGCAGTTTATTATACTCAACATATTTTGAGTTAAATAATATATGTTTGTAACAACGTTTTTTACGTTTGTAAGATTGCCCCAGTTCCGATATGACAAGTAGGTGGCGGCCTATACAAAATATAATTTAATTTGCATAATAAATTTTTCAATATTGCACCGGCGGACATTATGTTATAAATGTTTTTGGTTAAGTTTGATTTGTTCAAGTACATACAATTATTATGTTCTGATTGCATATTTACATTATATTGTATTAATTTTAAACACAACAAAAATTAATAACTATTCAGTAAAAATTCTTACTTAGAGTAATAAAAAATCAACATATTGAATTATTTATTTAGTAACTTGTTTAATTGAAATCATTCGGGCATATCCTACGACACGTACTTACCAATTTATCGCATTCCTTTACATAGAGTAGCTTACATACATGGTTCATAATATATTTAGTTTCACCTCTAAAATAGATGGTATTATAACATCTATATGACCTATAAAAAAATCAATTACTGTAGTCGACTCATTAAGTATCACAACCACTGTAATTTTATCAAATAAATTATTTGAATGAGATATTAAATTTTCATTAATGTTTATATGAATCTATTTTCGTCCACTTTGTTCAACTTATCCAGATTGATTTTATATCCGTCATTTAGTTATAAGGTAAAATATTGATGTTTCTACTCACTCACTTTTAGAAGTCTATAAAGAAACACAAGGTTTCCAAGTTGACAGTAGAATGCTTATTTGTTTTATGCGGGTACCGATATTGACCAAACAAGGAGTAATAATCTGCTAGAAACAGTTTATAGTTAACTTTGTGGCTTATATATGAACTATTTTGTTATAACTCTACAGGTTAAATGGGTGTACACCCCAGTAATTAAATTATAACTTAACACCATTACAGCATAAGTTTTTGTGTAAATAATTATGTTGAAGTAAAATGGCATCAATTTTATTCGCCTTATTTAACTTTTTTTACCAATTGTTTTCTGAAGATATGATCATTTTATTGAATATTAACACGTCATTTTACTTTAAAGTTGCGTTTTTTATGATATAGCGTACTGTAATTAGCGAAATATGGTAGTATAACATTGAAAAATTGTGTCTATTACTCTACAACACGTGACCAATCTTTTTGAAAGCGATTGTATTATATTCACTGATATTTGAATACAGAATTTTATATCTGTCTATCTTTCTACTTATAACGAAATAACGTGTAACTTTTCTTAATTAAAGATTGTATAATAATTTTTATTGGTAGACATATACATATCAATATACTGAATTAGCCAGTATGCAAAATTCATTACAATTTTTTTAACAAGTCAATAATCTAAATATAACATTTATTTCACAATTTTATTGCTGTAGGCCTCATCTCCTGATGAGAAGGCGTTCCTGGAATTCTGTGCCCGCCACGATGTTGTCTATGAGGGTATTGAGGAAGACCTGTCAGTGATCCGCATGAAAGGAGTTGTGGAGCGGCATCGAATTCTGCAGACGATCGAGTTTGACGCCGACAGGAAATGCATGTCGGTGATTGTGCAGCACGGCGACGGGACCTATCATCTGCATTGCAAGGGAGCCGAGACTTCCCTCATTCCCAAGGTAAACAAATCGAATGTTTACAGGTTTTATTTATGGTCTTATACTTCTGTTGTGTGGGGGCTTTAGCTTCACAGTAGTATTGACATACATACTAGTAATGTGGCAGTCAGTTGTTAGTAACAATTTGTGATTCATAAAGTTTAAATACATTAATTACAGTTATTGGTTATAGCAGGTATGGAACTGAAATACTTTGTAAAGTTATGTTTAAAGGAGCCTTCAGTTATTTAAAACAATTATGATCCTATATTATTGAATTTTTGGAATGTTTCGTTATGCTCAACGTCTTCTTATTAACGTCCTTAAATTTTTGAACACAGACTACATATCGACTTTAAATATTTTCGGAATATTTCTGTAAAAAAGGTTTATGTATAGGTTGGTTGCAGTTACGTCAGAAATTGGTCTTCAATTCCGAAAAACATTTTTTTCACGTTTTGTCGCTTCAAACATTTTATTCAGGGTAAACCTATCCATTTTGGTATTAAATTGTGGAGTCTCTGTAATTAATGTCAATACTGCTTTTACACTGACATATATTAAGGTCGAGAGTAACAGCGGAATCAAAATACTACACTTGGCACTCATGTTGTGAATATAGCTTTACAAGCTGTCATGATGGACAATAATAGTCATCGACTTTTTATTGACAACATTTTTCGTCAATTGAACTGTTACGATCTCATGGAGATAGAAGCATTCGTGCCTCTGCAACAATTAACAAAGATCGAACACTTCTAACAGACCAAGTTATTAAACGAAGAGGGAGACTGGGGTAAACAACAAGCTTTGTCTGATCAAATGGAATGCCAACTCAATTTTCCATCTCACAACCAATTTTGATGAAATTACAACTGTCAACCAAGTAAGTCGTTTCGATCGACAGGTTGGACAACGCGTGGATATTTCTCGACCAGAGGCTATATATCTAATTACTGTAAAACTATGGATGATGTTGATTGACACGACAATTTCGTCAACAAATATCGCATCTCTGTACGTGGAAAAAAGTTGTATTGGCCGATAATCACTCAACTTGTTGATATTATAGCTGCAGTAATTTCATGGCTTCTTTTCCATCTCACAGCTTTCAATAACACAAAGATTCCACAACTCGAGTATCGATCCAGTCTGTGTCGTTTAGATCTCATGCGTCTTCGTAGTGAACGTCTTTGCAGAGGTCCAATCGCTCGACCTATCTTGGAACAACGCTTTGATGGTATGGACCAATGGATCCAGAGACGTGATGGACAACGTCGATGCCATCAAGGTGGATTCAGTGTCAAACCGAGAACATACTTCACACAGTGCCAAGTTCATCTTTGTATCGATTGTTTCCAGCCACACAACCAATTATAATTTATAAAAAAATTTAAACATATTTTTCTTATATCATAATTTATTAATTTATCACAGTTTTTTTAATCCATATTTAATAATTTTCAAAATAAAGTAATTATTTTGATGTTATTTAAATGTGTACAACAATTATTTTTTATTATGATAGAATATCTTTTAATCTCATATGAAGACAGGGTAGGTTGGTAATAATATAATGTCATATAATACTATTCTTGCTAAAGTTTGTTTACATTTATACAAAGATATTACACTGCATTTTCTGAAATATTTATTAATTTTTTGATGACGTGGGCGTGAAGCGCGCCCATTTCACCAATGACTCTTACAATAAATATCTACTACTTTTGGATCGTGAGTTGAAACTTCAACCACAGAGCCACGGTCACTTACTGTCAATACCAAATGCCATTAATATAAAAAGTAAAGAATCAACATATAAATGCATTAAACTGATTTATCAACAATACAATATGACTAGGGGACACATCCTGTATTTACATATTAATTTTAACAATCTAAAACGCATCTTTAAATCATACAATTAAATTAAACTGTTTTTAAGGACAAATCCATATCAATTTAATAAAACACATAATTATAATAAATTAATAATTTAATTAGAAACAAGCATTCTTAACTTTCCGTATGTTAACAATGCGTACATGTTGACTCTGTGTATGTTAACTATGTGTATGTTAACTCTGCGTATGTTAACTCTGCGTATGTTAACTCTGCGTATGTTAACTCTGCATATGTTAACTATATGTGTATGTTAACATTCTCTAGATATCATAAACTGGATATCTAGTATTAAAAATAATACATTATCATTTTTAGCTTATTTTAAATTATACAAAAAAGTAACATAACATTCTAATGAAATTAAGATCTTGAGGTTATATGATAGATTGCCATGTAATTTTATTTTTCTTATGTGCGCGTCATCTGCAGTATTTTTAATTAGATTGCAGTGTCAAATTTAATAAAGGAATTTTAGCGTGTATAGACTAATTGAAAAATTTTACGAAAAGTCACGTATGGCTTTTATCTGGAGATCGACGATGTAATTGTATAAATATATGTACTATGTTATTGAAATCTCTATTTTGATGTTATCCTTCTTATACACGAGTGAAAATGTAATTATTCCAAACAAAAGGAGTTAGCTCAATAATTAAGGGGCGCATACAATGCAGACTGCCCCTTCAGCAGGTATTTAATAACTATAGTCAACAAATATTTTTCATCAAAGAAAATGCTGAATATTTGTGTCAAATGTAAATTGCTTATCACGAATCCGAGCTTAGTTTTTCTCTAACACGTCGCATTATCAAAAAATCAATATATGTAGAAAAATAAATAGTTTTTGAACAATTATAAACCTTTATATATCTTTACCAAGAGTCTTTCCATCAATTATTATTATATACCGTTTGAATGTTTGAAAGATTTTCTTTAAAATTATATATAATACAATGATATACGTGTTACGTGTAATAGAGCTATTTATAATTATAGTGAGGTTGCAGTTGCAGATATAGTTATAGCTGTAGTTCTATGAAGACAACGTTTAGATATGTTTAGATAATATGTCATATTTAAAATTTATGCTACGTATGAAAAGGAAGGTGATCATCATGAAGTTGTTATTGGCAATTATTTACATTCCAGACGTGTCAGATAAACCAGGTAGGAAAGTTATCACAAAATGAATTAAATGCTAAAAAAAACTATTTCAATCAAAAAAAGAATCTGAATTTATGGAAAACAACTTACTTGGGCCACATGTCATACTTTCGCAAGCAGAATCACAATTTAATTACTTGTTTTACTTTATTTGGTCTATTAGTTTATTGTAAGAATATTCATGAAGTTTTCAAATAATTATTTATCTCAGGAATATGTACCTTCAGAATCGCTGCTGTGAAGTCCAAAACCTGTTCTTTTGATTAAAAATTTTCAGAGGTCTTTAGAGAAAGTGAGTCTCTAACAGGTCGTCTAACAGCAAACGATTATAAAAAAGAACATTAAATACACAAACTAATTGTTATACACACAGCATTACGTTTGGATGTCCTTTTGTAAAGTTACTCATATGTCAGTATATAAGGGGGATGGCAGACTTTAATTTAAAAACGCGTCTCATAAGTGGAACATTGGCCGTTAATGGGCTATAATGTCTGATAGAATAAATTAGATAATTAAAATAATAGACCTACCACAGATGTCCTACGAAAATTGAAATCGTGACATTTACGCTTTACGACTGTGAAAAAATTGAACAATTGTATAATTTCATTTTGAAATGTAAAATAATTTGAAGTCAACGATTCATATATACATTACTGGAAAGTATTGTTTTCTATATAGTTTATGCGGTATAAATTTATCGCTGAGATGTATGTGGACAATTATTTTCATTGAGTAATTATACTTAGTCAATTTTCAAGTAATTTTATCGAATGACTATTTTTAAATTACCTTCTGTTTACAGAAGGTTAAATAAAATAACAGAAGACTAAATGAAAAATAATATTTTGTTAGCAAAATAA